>JAQZBX010009134.1:10536-46802 GCA_029593785.1 Cabassous unicinctus
CAAGGATAGCAAGCATGTAAGATTTAATTCTGAATGTGCTGGATATAGGGAGGTAGAACATAAATTTCAGTTAGGTCGGATTTGTGAGAGAAGGCGTCTGGGCTATAGGATTTAACACACTGGCAAGAACCATAAATGATTTGCTAAAACACCTATGAAATAATTCTTACAGTCTTGAAAATAGCAATAATCAACATTATTAAAGTAGAAATTTAAAAACTATCATGGCAAGTAGTGGAAGAATAATCAAAAATAATAATACAAAAATAAAATAATCAAAAAGCTTAGTAATGTTGTGATTGTGCAACAGTGAATATGCTACATAAGGATTGAAAACACATCAGACGACTGTTTCATGGAGTGGCCCAGAGGTCAGTTTATTTATCAGAGCAATAAGAGATATGCTATTGAGATGTCTCACTGAGAATCTCAGAGAAGGAACTTCTCTCTAGACCAGTCTGATAGTAGGAAATATCATAAATAAGCAGATCTTCTTGGTCCCAAAATAATATAATCCAGGTAGGTGCAATTATCATTAGGAGCAGCAAGGTCAGAGTGGTAGCCAGGGAGAATTGAGATGCAGAAGCTATGGCAGTGGTTAATAAAACATAATACACTAGAGAGAAGATAAATGGACCAGCAACACCACTTTGGCACCTGCAAAACCCAGATGGGACCTGGAGAATAAGAGTAGACTGTTGTCAATTCATTTACATAGTGGTAATAATTGTAGCCATTTGTTTTGTTACAGCAAACTACCATGACCTCAGATATATGGTATGCGGTCATTGAGATGGGGAAAGTATTATTTTCCACCCTTATCAGAAAAGAATGTCAGAAAGAATTGGCATTATTTGGAATGGACAACTATATACTTTTACAATATTATCATAAGACTAAGTTAACTTTCTGTCAGCTGTCATTATACAGAGTATAGCGATCTGTATTGGCTAAATATTTTCCACAACACTATACTAGTTGATTTTATCCAAGACATCATGAAATCAGATTTGACAACCAATAAAAAGCAAGTATATTAGAGACTTTGGTAGGAAACATTAACATGCATGGGAGTTAAACCCTACAAAAATTCAAGAGACCATGTGTGGAAAGGGGCAGCCTTAGTGCGGCCTGCCACCTTTTTCTGGGACCCACAAATAAACCTGTGCCCAGGATCAGGTGTGTTACCCTGGTGGGATAAAACAGAAACACCTAGTAGATAAGGGTACATTGCTTTCCCTATTGTCCCGAGCATATGTAAAACATTCACTGGAGACAGTCTGATTCTGGTGGGCACGCTTTATGGCATCTAGCTCACACTGAGGTGGAGAGGGTTGCTGTGTGTACAACATCTCCCTGCCAGGAATTGAGACCTGGTGGTTGTGGGGCACGCATGCCCATTAGAGAAGCTGATCTTGCCTTTTCTCTTTTCTATGGGTGAGTTGTGCTTTTGACCCTGATACCTTTATTAGAGTGGGTTGACATCTCTTTAAGTGTCTCTCCTTATGACTGACACCATGATATCAGTAAAACCTTTAGGGATCAAGTTGGGGTACGGCAAATAATGTCTTCAACACCTTAAAGATGACAAACTGGTTCATTCTATCAAGAAAGTCACCTTACCCAAAAGAGGTAATGTCTAAGTGTAAAGTTGGGGCATTTTGCTCCAACTTTGGAATACTTTGAAGGTACATCCCAGCTTCAGAACTCCACATGGCATCAGTCAAGTCCTTGTTGGGATTGTGTTGCTGCCTAACTCTAATTTTTGCAAAGTTTGGCTTCCTTCCCCCTCCTCCTGTGCCCCACAGTTGTTGATCCCAAGATCACTCCCTAAGAATCTTTATATATGCTAATCCCCATCTCAAGGTCTGCTTGAAGATCCCAAGTAGCAACACTCCTTTTTATCCATTCCCCTTCCAAGTTCAGTAGAGGTGAATGTGTTAGCACTAGGACTATTACATCATGCTAGGCACTGACAATATCTTAGTGCCAGCTATTTTAGTTTCCTGAGAGAGAGAGACTCTGGTGAAAGTGATTTATGGAGTGAGTCCTCTCAGGAGAATGGGAGTAAGGGAAATTGGGAAGGAGAGGGCAAGAAACTTAAGCAAGGATGTGACCTTGGTTGAAGGCTGGATTTAGGACCACTGGAGCACAAATTGGACCAGAGTTAGTCCCATCTTGAGGCAAGGGAATCAGTCCGTTTTTCTCCTCTGTCCATCAGTCATAAAGCTATAATCTTGGTCAAGGTGTTCTCGTTCAGTCTTTTGTTAGCTTAAGAGGAGACAGCTGGGAACCATTAGAAGTCATCACTCACAGCAGCTGGCAGACTGGTGTACAAGCCTGCTGTCGGGGATCTGGGTAGAGCCCCTGTAGAGTTAGATATCTTACATAAAATCTCTAATAGCATGCATAACGTGGGGGAAGATGATACTCAAAATAGCAAGTTTAGAGTAAGAATTATCCTGATACTAAGTTATCATGTAAGAATTGTATGTTTGTAAATGTATTACACATATATCAGATGTATTATAGGCATAGGCATTGCTATTTAGAAAAATGTAAAAAACGTCTTGGTTACATACATTTTATGAGTAAATGGAATAATATATAATGTTTTAATGGAAAGATGATACATTTTAAAAATACCGATTATCAAAAAATCTTTTTATAAAAGCAATACACTACAAAGAAATAATTCTAAATTTTTGTTAAATTCAGACCCCTTGGCTAATGAAAATTTAATGTGTCAAATTTTTATTTATATAAAATATTTGTAAAACCAGTTACCTGAGTGTGCCCCATAACTACTATGAAATATTAGAGAAACTCATATTTCTAACCCTTCTACAAATGGCAATATCCAAACTCTTAAAGTATATATTCATAGCTGAATTGTTGCATCTCCCTTTCTATTAGTTTTATTATACCCATTATAGTCTTCAAACTGAAGGGGAAAATTGGCAACATCTATTAAATAGTCATCTTTAGTAGACAATGAATTCATGGAAGATTGTTTTCTGCCTCTATGGCACTAAAGCTAAGTTTTTCTTTTGAAATTTAATGTGTAGTTTTATGGAAACTGAACAAAAATGTTAACTATATAGTTAAACAGTAGATGCTACAGACAAAATAATTTGATCCAGTCAGAAATTACTTCTCCAGGCAACAGTTGCAGACCAGTTTGTGAATGAAAATATATAGATGTTTGTTGTTATTAGAATTCTTACTCTAAAGTGAGAAAATAATTGAATTTCAGGAACTAAATTAATCAAAGAGAAGTTTCATTTCTTTTTTCTGAGTAATTAAACTATATTTGTATACTAATATAATATAATATTGTATTATATACTTCTCTCTAAGAATTCACAAAACTGTTAAAAAATATTAGTAATAACATCTAAATTATTTAAAGCCATGCTTTACAAAATGGAGCTTTGAAAAATCATCTAAAGGCGGAGTCCTTAACAAAATTAACTCCCCTCCTAATATTTTTGAGAACATTTAACAATAATAATAATTTATAGTTAATAAGAATTATATTATGAATGTGGTTAAACAACATTTAAAATCAATAGAACTTCCCCCAAAGGAATTCACACAAAGAAACCCTGATGGCTTGTGTGTTACCATGATCAAAAAAAGATACTTCGCCTACTTTAGCAGTTTTCGTGGCTATATGGAAAACCCAGTAGTAAAAAGAAGTCTGACTACAATTAATCAGAAATTTATAATCAGGGTGGGAATATTAGGTAGTATATATTGTACTGTAGATTATATCCCTGTAACAATGGACAAAGTTTTGAAATGCATTTTCACATTTATTTATTGTTTTTTAGGTTCAGAGAATGAGTTCATTTATGCAAACATATTCATTTATTTTGTCAACACAGTTACATTATTATATTCCAGTATAATTCCTAATATTATAAATTAGAATAGATTGTTTCAGTACTAATAACTTGATGAGGTTAAAGATAATTAGTTTCAAAATAGTCATGATGTTCTTAAATTTGCTAACTTTCTTTACATTCAAGATCAGTATTTTTATTTTTGAAAACTAGTGGTTGCTTAAAATTAATTATTTAAGAATACTGTCTTGCTCTTTTCTGCGCGATGTACAGAAAAGTTCATCTCAAAATAATTGCATTTAATATATTAAAATTCTCTTTCCTCTATTGCAAATGGCCATTGCTTAGCTGCTCTGTTTTTTAATTTTATATATGCCATTACTTCACACTACACAAGATATATACTGAGTCCTCAGTACTGCCTAAGGTAGCAGGGACACACTGAATCCTAATCTTCATAAAACATTTCCATCATTTCAATTTTAAAACATTTCTTTTGGCAAGATTTATCATGTCATTGAAAAGCTGTGCTTTTTAAAACTGATTTATCATTACACAATAAAACATTTTTGATAAATATTACATAGTGTAAAAAGTTCATTAGTGATGACAGTTTGGAAGTATATTGGATAATTCAGATCATGAAGAGAAATACCTATAAATTTAGGGGCAAAAGCATTTTTTTTCTTTTTTAAAGAGTTTTCAGTATACCCACAAATTTGTTTTAACTTTTCTATCTTCTGGGTCATATTGAGATGAGTTTATAAGTAGGTTGTGAGCTTATTTCAATAATGCTTAAATAATTTTAAATATTTTGAAACAAATTTTGCTATTGATTACAACATTTAAAAAGATAAAATATATTTTTGTGCAAGACAGAAACTCTTCATTCTTTAGTCAGATATTGTTTGAGAAATAATATTAAAAATAAAATCTGCCAACCCAGCTAAATCACCACAGAAAATGTGCAAAAGAATGAAACAGTTTTATGACTGAATTAACATTAAATCAAACTGCCATGTGCATCAAGGTAACCTGATGAAGCAAAGCCAGAAAATCTCTCACCCTAGGCAGAAAATCTCACAGTTAGGCGGATACAACCCATTACATATCTGTCAATTTTGTTAATCCACAGGAAAAATAAACTTGTGTCTTTTTGACGAGGAGGAAGTTACAACTTGGAAACTACACCTGAGCTAAATTCCTACAGAGATAGGGATACAGGCACTATCCTCCTTGATGTTCACATTTCAAAGAGAAAGACTTAAGGCCCCCACGAAAGACATTTCTGGAAGCAAAACTGCAAGAGGCTCATTTATCTTTCAAAAAGATTGAAATACATCTCAGTCAGAAGGACTGAGGATGATAGTTTATAGGAATCTGTACGTATTTGCATAATTCCTGGATGATAGTGGAAACCAAATGGATTTCTCTTTCTTATTCAATGTGTTCAGGGATTCTAAAAGTGGGAAATGTGTATGTTAATAGCGGCTTTACTACTATCTGAGCAGCATAGGCTTTATTTATTTATTTGTTTGTTTATTTAAACTTTTTTTATTGAAGTTAATCAGTCAAACATGAATATACATAAATAATAAGTCTATAGTAAAAGTTGTGAACTTAAGAAAGAAACATGCATATCATCATACAGTGTTCCCATACATTACCCTACCAGCAACACCTTGCATTGTTGCAAAACAATTGTTAGAAACTATGAAAGAGCATTGTCAAAATAGTACTACTAACTATAGCCAATGTCATACATTTGGTGTTTTTCCCCCTCAACCCACCCGTTTATTAACACCCTGTATTAGTATTCTATACTTGTTATAGTTCATGAAAGAGTGTTCTCATATTTATTCTGTTAGCCACAGTCCATCTTCCACAGAGGATTCGTTGTATTATACAGTCCCATGCTTTGTACAATCCATTCATAGCTCACACCAGTGGCTATCAAATTCATCATAGAGTTGTGCTTTCCCCATCACTATTTTAGAACATTTTAGTTACTCCAAAAGGAAAAATCCCATAGCCCCTTCTCTCCCCCTATTCTTCCTTTAGAATTAATATATCTTTTTTTTAATTTATTTATTTTAAAAGAAAATTTAGATTACATAAATGTTATATAAAAAATATAGGGGATTCCCATAAGTCCCACTCCCTTCCCTTCCCACACTTTCCCATGTTAACAACATCCTTTATTAGTGTGGTACATTTGTTACAATTGCTGAAAATGTATTGAAGCATTGCCACTAACTGTGTATTATAGTTTACAAAATATTTTATAATCTGTCCCACACAATTTTGTAATGTATGACAAAATATATAATGGCTTGTATCCATCATTGCAACATCATGCAGGACAATTCCAATGTCCAAAAAATATCCCCCTTTTATACCCATTTTTCCCTCTCCCTCCCCTCAGAACTGTCAGTGGTCACTGCCTCCACATCAATGATAAAAGTTCTTCCACTGCTATTAAAACAATAAGTTTATAGTAGAATAATAGTAAGTCTACTTTAGTCCATTGTTAATTCTCCAATCTTGAGGATTTGGGGATGGAGATGACCACACTGCCTCTAACTGATAGGGAGCTTTGATGGATGGAACTCTTGCTTGCGGTTGCAGACCTGCTCTGTTCCTTGAGATGGGTGTTGTCCATCATCATCACCTTGTTAGTTGTCCAGGGTGAGTCCAATGAACTGGAAAGGAGGTGTTACAACTCTGGTGAGGTTCAGGGCCTAACTGGCATATGGATGGATCAAATATTTAAGTCTCTTGTACACACATCTATCAAGTCTAGTATTATCTATAGGTTCAAATAGAAGGGACAGAAGAGCTATGTGTAGGGAGACCACAAATGAGTCCAGTTCTGTCATACTGGGGATGTAAGTCCCAAGGTGAGACCCACTAGCAGGATGCCAAACTCCTGAGCTGTTTGCCCTGCCTATAGTTTCTGGATGTCTCTAGATCCCTCAGGAGCCCCACTATTTGAGGCAGTATTTACTGTGGCAGTTAAAGAGATCCTGCTGAGATGTGCATAAATGTAACCTCTGGAATGACCTCCCAACTCCTTTGAAATCTTTTAGCCATAAGAACTCATTTGTATTTACCATTTTCCTCTTATGGTCAAGGTCTTTTTCCAGGTGCATTGCTAGTTGGTGCTTGGTAGTAATCCATTGGTGCCAGGGAGGCTCATACCCAGGAGCCATGTCCCATGCCAGGGAAAGGTAGTGCATTTATATGGGGAGTTTGGCTTAGAGAGAGGCCACATTTGAGCAACAAGGATTCCCTGAGGAGGCAACTTTAAGGCAATATGTAATACAAGGCTATGCTTCAATTTCAAAAGAAAATGTTCATAAATACAATCATCAATATCAAGGGCTTGGTGCAAGGGCCCTTCCTCTTTCACTATGCACTGCCCCTGCACTCAAGGGATTCTTGCTTTCTCATTAGAGAACATAGCAGAACTCCCCAGGATGGAAATTTTATTTTCTTTTGGTTATTGTGTGGATCTCCACCCACAGTGGCAATGCTCCATAAACACTTGAACACATTTATATGCCTTAGAGCCTTGCCCAAGATGAACACCCTCCCATGTATTCCCCCAACACCAACACCCAGCACCAATGTTCCTCCCCTGCCAAAGTTGTGACCCATCTGTGATCCAAAACCTCTCCAAAGATGAAACCAAGAAAGTAACCAAATAAAAATAATAAGAAAATGAAATAATAATGATAGCTTTAAAAATAACATATAAAATACAACAAAATTTGAAAAAAAATTTAAATAATAAAAAAATCTTTTTTAGACAATATGTCTTTCATCACTGTAAGATCTGTTGTCTTGTATACAGTGAGATTTTCATCCGTATATTCCCACAATGTCTTATTGTTTTTCATTTTACCTTCAAAGAAGCTTTAGGTTGCAGAAGTCATGTAGAGAATATAGGGGTTCCCATATACCCTCTGCCACCCCCTTTTCCCTTCTCCCCTATTAAAAACATTTTACATATGGATGGTACAATTGTTACAATTAATGTATAAATATTGAAGCATTGCTATTGACCATGGTCAATGATTTACATTATGATTTACATTTTGGACCATTCACCTTTATAAATTTTGATGAAACTTAAAATGGCCTGTATTCATTATTCTGAGATGATGCAGAACAATTCTAATGCCTCAAAAATGTCCTATGTTCCATTTACTCTATTCTTCCCTCCTCCTCCCCTCAGGACCTATGGTAACTACCCAGTTTCACTTTTGGAAGAATAAGATTCAGTTACTTCCAATAATATTGAGTGCTTGACCTATTGGTCTATTTTCTTTTATTAGGCACTGTCTATGTTCTCAGGAGACTCTTGCCCCTCTATTTGAGAACATAGCACTACTTGTTAGGATGAGAGTTTAATATTTTATTGTTCAGTGTGTGGGTCTCCACCCACTAATATAACACATTATGACTAGATGAACACTTATATGTTCCATAGAAGCTTGCCCCAGGTGTACCCTGTCATGTATGCAACCCCCCACTTCCAAAACCCTACACCAGTAATCCTCCCCTGCCATATTTGCCCAAAGAAAATTCTAAATGTTGTAGTTTTAACCACAGACCTGCAAATCCCCAGAGTTCACGTGCTCCTTCCTCTGAACCTCCCCCCAGTTCCATGGACAGTCCAACCAATCCTCCACACTCTAACCCCCTTCAAAGACCAACACCACTGAACCCATTCTACATACATTAAGCATCAGCTCCCATTCTCAATTCACATTCTATTTCCCAGTACCTATAATCTAGAGTTTACCTCCATGAATTTACTTTGTATTTAGTTCATATTAGTGAAACCATATACTTGTCCTTTTGTAGCTGACTTATTTCACTTAACATAATATCCTCAAGTTTCAATCATGTTGTCATATGCATCCTGATTTCATTTCTTCTTATAGCTGAATAGTATTCCATTGCATGTTTATACCATATATTGTTTATACACTCATCAATTGACAGACACTTGGGCTATTTCCATATTTTAGGAATTGTGAATAACTCTCCTATGAACATTAGTGTGTCTGTTAGCATCCTTGCTTTAATTTCTTCTGCATATATTCCTCGTTTGCTGGATCATACAGCATTTCTATATTTAGTTTCTTGAGGAACTGCCAAACTGTCTTCCACAGAGGCTGTACCATTCTACATTCCCACCAACAGTGAAGAAGCTCTTCCTATTTCTCCACATTTTTCCCAGCACTTGTAGTTTTCTTTTATTTAAATAATGGTCATTCTATAAGGTGTGAAATGATATCTTAGTTTAGTTTTCATCTGCATCTCCCTAATAGCTAATGATGTTGCATATTTTTTCATGTGCTTTTTGGCCATTTGTATTTCCTCTTTGGAGAAATGTCTATTCAAGTCTTTTTCCCATTTTTAAATTGTTTTTTTTTTTTTCATTTTATCATTGGGTTGTATGATTTTTTATATAACATGGATATCAAACCCTTATTGGATATGTGGTTTCCAAATATTTTCTCTCATTGAGTAGTTGCCTCTTCACCTTCTTGCAAAGTTCTTTGAAGAACAAGCATGTTTAAGGTTGGGAAGATCCCACTTATCTAATTTTTATTTCATCTCTCATGCTTTGGGTGTAAGGTTTTAGAAACGACGGCCTACCATAAGATCTTGAAAATGTTACCCTACCTTTTTCTTGGGAGTTTTATGATTCTAGCTTTTATATTTAGGTCTTTGATGCATTTGAAATTAATTTATTGTATACAGTGTGAGATAGGGGTCTTTTGTCTTTCTTTTGTATATGTATATCCAGTTCTCCCAGCACCATTTGTTGAATAGTCAGTTTGGCCACAGCTGGGTAATGTGAAAAATCACTGCCATAAATTTGAGGATGTATTTCTAAACTCTCAAGTCTATTCCATTGGTCAACATATCTATCTTTATGGCAGTAACATGCTGTTTTGTTTTGTTTTTTTTCACTGTAGCTAAGTAATATGCTTTTAAGTCAGGAGGTGAATCCTCCAACTTTATTCTTCTTTTTAAATATATTTTTAGCTATTCAGGACTTCTTATCCTTACAAATAAATTTGATAGTTGGCTTTCCAATTCTGTATAAAATGGCTGTTTGGAAATTTCAATGGGATTGCATTGAATCTGTAGATAAATTTGGGTAGAATTGACATCTTAATGATATTTAGTCTTCCAATCCATGAACATGGAATACTCTTCCATATATGTAGGTCTTCATTGGTTTCTTGTAGCAATTTTGTGTTGTTTTCTGAATATAAGTCTTTTATGACCTTGTTTAAGTTTTTTCCAAAGTATTTGATTCTTTTTGTCTCTATTGTAAATGGAATTTTTTCTGATTTTCTCCTCATATTGTTCATTAGTAGGGTATAAATCTCTACTGATTTTTGCATATTAATATTGTATCCTGCCACTTTGCAGAATGCCTCTATTAGTTTAAGTAGCTTTGTTATGGATTTTTTTGAGATTTTCTAGATATAGGATCATGTCATCAGCAAAGAGTGAAAGTTTTACTCTTCCTTTCTTATTTGGATGGCTTTTTATATCTCTTGACTAATTGCTCTAGCTAGAACTTCCAACACACTATTGAATAACAGAAGTGATAGTGGTCAGCCTTGTCTTGGTCCTATTCTCAGCAGGAAAGCTTTCAGTTTTTCTCCATTGAGTACAATGTTAGCTGTGCATTTTTCCTATATGCACTTTATCATGTTGAGAAAGTTTCCCTCTATTCCTGTCTTTCAGAGAGTTTTCATCAAGAAAGATGTTGGATTTTTTCAAATGTCTTTTCTGTATCAACTGACATGATTAAGTGATTTTTTTCCCCTCAGTTTAGTATCATGATATATTACATTGATTGATTGTCTTGTTTTGAAAATCTTGCGCACCTGGGATAAAACCCATTTGATCATGATGTGTAATTCTTTTAATGTGCTGTTGGATTCGATTAGCAAGTATTTTGTTGAAGATTTTTGCATCTATATTCACTAGAGAAATTTGTCTATAATTCTCTTTTCTCATGTTATCTTTATTTGGCTTTGGTAGTATTGTGATGTTGGCTTCATGGAAAGAGTTTGGTAGCATTCCCTCCTGTTCTATTTTTTAGAAGAGTTTGAGCAAGATTGGTATTACTTCTTCTTTTAATGATTGAAAGAATTCATTTGTGAAGCCATCTGGTCCTGGGCTTTTCATCTTTGGGAGGTTTTCTATGCTGATTTCAATCTCCTTGTGACTGGTTTGTTGAGGTCTTCTTTTTCTTCTAGGATTAATATAGGTTGTACATGTGTTTCTAGTCATTTGTCCATTTTGTCTACATTGTCCTTTTCATGGCATACAGTTGTTAATAGTATCCTCTTATGATTACTTTCATTTCTGTAGGGTCAGTAGTAATGTCCCCCTTCTCATTTCTGACTTTATTTATTTTTACCTGTCTTGGCATCTGACTTTTTTAGGTGTTTATTCTGTGCTTAGTTTATCTCTTTAGCCTATGGCTTTCTTATTGGTTGGCTTTTTGCTAAAGCTTCCCCTGTTCCTCCTCTGTGAATGTTAGTCTATTCTGCTTGTTTTTTATTTGGCTCTGTGAATTTTAAAACTCCTTTTGTCTTTTTTGTTGTTGTTGCTATTTTCTGGAGGGATCATTTTGGTAGAAATGTCCCCCTGGAGACAACTTTTCCAGCTTTGGTTTCCAGTCAAAACAAGCTCAAGGAACCTATGAAATGGAGTGTAGATCAGTTCCAATGTGCTCTTGAGAAGAGACTCTAAATGCCTCCAGTCTTCTTTTTGACATCTGCCCCAATCTACATTTGCCTAAGGTTCCCAGCAACTACCACTCTTTATCCAGTTGTTCACTGATGTCCTAAGGTTATTATGTGCCTTTAATTCCCAGCTGACTTATCTCCTGTTAGGGGCATGGTTAAGGCTGAGGTTGCCAGCACACCTGGTTGAAATGGTTTTATAGCTCCTAGACCATGAGAACTGAATTCCTTGGTTAACTTCCACCCTTTGTGCTGCCCCCCTCCCCAGGTGGGTGAGATGACTCAGCCTGCACAGTTCTGAGAGAGAGTGATCAGACCAGTCTTGGTTCCTCTCCTTCCTCGGGCACCTTGGGGATGAGAGTGCAGTATCCCTTTAAGGAAGGCTGGATGAATCTGCCAGCACTGCCTAAGACAGGGTGCTTCCTCTCCATCCAGGGGTGCCTTGGGGTCCAGTGTGCACCACCCCTTTAAGGTGGGCAGGGTGAATCTGCTCACCCAGCCAGTGAGTGAGTGTGAAATTCCCCTCCTTCCAGGGGCCATTGGGGCCCAGTATATAGCAGCCCTTTAAGGTAGAATAGGTGAAAGAAACTGTCTGCTCTGCCCTGAGAAAGTGTTCAAAGTGCACCCAATTTCCACTCCTGCTGGGTGTGGAAGGCTAAGCAGTGGCTTTCCAAACTGGGCATGCTGAACCCGATCCCTACCATCCTGGGGGGCCAGTGTGTCTTTCAATCACCTCTGCTTCCACTCCTGCCAGGAGTGGAGACAGAACAAAGGGTACTGTCTTCCACAGTGGCTGCATCATTTTACATTGCCATCAGCAATGAATTAGTGCTTTTAATTTTCTGTGTCCTCTCCATCATTTGTTATTTCCTTTTTTTTAATAGCAGTCATTTCAATAGGTGTGAAATGGTATGCCATTTCTGTTTTGATTTGCATTTCCCTGGTGGCTAATGATATTGAGCATCTTGGCATGTACTTTTTGGTCATTTTCATATCTTCTTTGGAGAGATGTCCACTTTTAAATTGGTAATTTGTCTTTTTGTTGTCAAGCTTAAGGATTTATTCATATATTCTGGATATTAAGTTTTATTTGATATGTAGTTTCCAAATATTTTCTCCTATTGTATAGGTTGTTGCACTACTTTCATGATAAAGTACTTTGATGAACAAGTGTGTTTTTTTATTTTGATGAGGTACAATTTATCTACTTTTTCTTTTGTTGCTTGACCTTTGGGTGTAAAGTCTAAGAAACTGTTGCTTAACACAAGGTCCTGAAGATGCTTCCCTACATTTTCTTCTAGGAATTTGGTAATTCTCACTCTTTTGTTTAGGTATTTTTATTTACTTTGAATTGATTTTTGTATATAACATGAGGTAGGGGGTTCTCCTTCTTTTTCAGGCAAATGATGGAGATACAGTTTTCCCAACACCATTTGTTGAAGAGACTCTTCTTTCCCAATTGAGTGGTCTTTCCCACCTTTACAAAAATCAGTTGGCCATAAGTGTGAGGGTTGATTTCTGAGATCTCATTTCTATTCCTTTGATCTATATTTGTATCCTTGTGCCAGTACCATGCTGCTTTGATTTACTTTGGCTTTACAATAAATTTTAAGATCAGGATGTCTAAGTCCTCCACTTCATTCTCCTTTTTCAAGGTAGCTTTCGGTATTCGGGACCCTTACTGTGATGGTTAGGCTAATGTGTCAACTCGGCCAGGTAATTGTGTCCAGGTGTTTGTTCCAGTAAGCACTGGGCTAATTGTAATACAAGAGCATTTACGGACTTTAATCACCAGTGAGTTTACTGCATGGATGGCTGATTACATCTGCATCAATCAGGGAGTTTACATCATCAATGGGTGATGCTTTTATCCAATCAGTTGAATGCCTTAAAAGGGGAAGTGATTTCAACATTCAGAGAGAATTTCCCAGCTCGTCATTGGACAGCCAGCTTCTCCCAGAAACTCATCAAGGACCTTTCATTGGACTTTCATCGGAGCCCCTGGTTTGCAGCCTCCCTGCAGAACCTGGACTTGTGCATCCCCGTGGTCGTGTGAGAAACTCTTTTAAAATCTCATATTATTGACAGATATCTCCTGTTGATTCTGTTTCCTGAGAGAATGCTGACTAATACACTTACCCTTCCATTTAAATTTGATGAATGGCTTTTTCATTTCTGCAAATAAGGTTGTTGGAATTTTGGTTGGGATTGCATTGAATGTATAAATGCTTTGGCTAGTGATGGATGTAAGATGACCAAATACCTGAAAGTAACCTGTTTCTCTCCCTGTTGCTAGGCTACAAAGGAAAGAATTGTATGTAAATTAGAAGGCAATGAGATGCAACCCTCTCTTTCTGGCAAATTCGGGTTTCGTTGGTCAAGAATATCCTGTTGAAGCAATGAAGTATGAAAACCAGCTTCAACCAGTTGGCTGGACCTGCGCAGAAGAAGCCCCTTGCTGTCCTCACATGAACTTGCTTAATTAGCATAGTAAATTTCCCACCCAGGGGTGGAGTTATCCACCCATTTTTGGATCATGCAATGTATGTGCAAGCAAGATTTCCTGAACATACTAATCATACAGTTATATAACTAGCTATGTATGATCATCCATATGCAGAAAAGCTAATACATAATCAAAGCAAATGCTAAATAGTAACTTAAGTATTTAAGCAAGAGGAAAACCGCAGACTGGGGAGTCGGGGCTGAGTCACTTTAGACTGACCTTGGCTCCTTACCACAGCCGACGTAATAAATGTGAGTTTGCCTAACTCTAGTGTTGAAGTTTTCTTCGTGCCATCTCTGGTTATCCATAAAGGCCCTGCCTTGAGGCCTACCACTAGTATTAATATCTTAATGATATTTAATTTTCTGATCCATGGGCATGGAATGAACTTCCATTTATTTAGATCTTCTTTGGTATCTTTTAGCAATGTTTTGTAGTTTCCTGTGTACAACTCCTTTACATCCTTGGTTAAAATTTTTTCCTAGATATTTGATTCATTTAACTGCCATTGTGAATGGAATTATTTATTTCATTTCTTCTACAATTGTTCATTTCTTGTGTAAAGAAGCACTACTGATTTATCTTGCACTCTGACACTTTGTATATTTCATTTATTAGCTAAGGGGCTTTGTTGTGGTTTTTTCAGGATTCTCTGTGTATTAGTCAGGGTTCTCTAGGGAAACAGAACTGACAGGAAATATCTATAAATAGTATGAGATTTTATAAGATTATCTCACACAATAAATACATGAGTACAAATTCCATAGGCAGGCTGCAAGCCAGGAATGCCAATGAAGGTCCTCATTGAGTTTCCCAGGAGGCACTGGCTACCTGAAATAGAGATGGGAAGTCTCTCTCTGAATGCTGAAATCACTTCTCCTTTTAAGGTCTTTGACTGATTGGATAAGGCTTCACTCATTGCTGAAAGCAATCTCCTCAGTTTATTGTAGGTGTAATTAGGCATAGATGCAATCAACTCATGGATAATTAAAGTCCATGAAATGTCCTTGCATTACAATTATCCCAATGCTTGTTTCATCAAACGACTGGGTACATTATATGGCCAAGCTGACACATTAGCTTAGCAATAATATTCCATATATAGGATCATATCCCCTGCAAATAAGGGAAGTTTAATTTATTCATTTCCAATTTGGATGCCTTTTATTTTTTTTACTTGCATGATTGCTCTGGCAAGAACATTCAGTGCAATGTTGAATAATAGTGGTGATGGTGGTTATCCTTGTCTTGATCCTGATCTTAGAAGGAAAGCTTTCAGTCACTCACCATTAAGTAGGATGTTAGCCATGGTCTTTTCATATATGCCTATTATCATGTTGAGGAAGTTTCTTTCTACTCTTAGTGTTCAAAGAGCTTTTATCAAGAAAGTGTGTGGTATTTTGTCAAATGCATTTTCAGCATCAATTGGGAAAGTCCTGTGTGGTTTTTTTTTCTTCATTCTGTTAATGTGGTGTATTGCAGTAATTGATTTTCTTATGTTGAATCAACTTTGCAAACCAAGGAAAAATCCAACTTGATCATTGTGTACTATTCTTTTAATATGCTATTGAACTCCATCTGCTAATATTCTGTTGAGGACTTTTGCTTCTACATTCAAAATAGATATTGGTCTGTAGTTTTCTTTTCTTATGATATTTTTTCCAATTTGATAGGAGGATGAGGTTGGCCTCATAGAATTAGTTAAGTAGTGTTCCCCCTCTTCAATGTTTTTAAAAAGTTTGAGCGGAAATGGCAGTAAGTCTTCTTGGAATGTTTGGTAGAATTCCCCTGTAAAACCATCTGGTATGGGCTTTTCTGTGTTGGAGGAGGTTTTTGATTACTCATCCAATCTCTTTACTATTGATTTGTTGAGATCTTTTGTTTCTTCTTTATTTAAGAATAAATAAATAATAAGTAAATAATAGATAGTTTGTATATTTTTAAGGATTTGTCCATTTCATCTAGGTTGTCTTATTTATTGGCATAAAGTTGTTTATAGTATTCTCTTATAGTCCTTTTTTATTTCAAGAGGCTTGGTAGTAATGTCCTCTTTTCACTTCTGATTTTCATTATTTGTAACCTCTCTCTTCTTTCTTTGTCAGTCTAGTTAAAGGTTTGTCAGGATTTTGTTCTTTCAAAAAGCCAACTTTTTTGTTGATTCTATTTTTTTTTCTATTTCATTTATATCAGTAATAATATTTGTTATTTCCTTCCTTCTGTTCATTTTGGGTTATTTTGCTCTTCTTTTTCTAGTTCTTCCAATTTTGAGGTTAGGTATCTGGTTTGAAATTGTTATTCTTTTTTAATGTAATCCTATGAAATTATTAATTTCCCAATCTGCACTGCCTTTGCTGCATCCCATAAGTTTTGGTAGGTTGTACTTTCATCTTCATGCCTCAATATATTTCCTAAGTTTGCTTCTGATTTCCTCCATGGTTGTTTAAGAGTATGTTGTTTAATTTCTACATATTTTTTAATTTTCAATTTCTCCCTCTTTTTTATTACTAGAGTCATTCCATTGTAGTCAGAGAATAAACATTGTATGATTTAAATATTTTTGAATTTCTTGAGACTTGTTTTGTGATCCAACATACGGTCTATACTGGAGAATGATCCATGTGCACTCCAGAGAAATATGTATTCTGTTTTGTTGGGTGCCATATTCTATACATCTGTTAGTTTTAGTTCGTTTAGTCACTAAACTTTAGTGAATCATTCAAGTCCTGTACTTCCTTATTTATCTTCTGAGTAAATGTTCTAAAAGGGCTAACATTTATTGAATACTTACAACTTGTCATACTTTGGTATATATTCATGATCTCATTTAATCCTTACAATAACCCTATCATCATCTCAATTTTATAAATAAGAAATTGGGATTATTGAAATAAATTAGGGAATAAATCTTTCATTGGGACATTCTTTGAAGAATAAGGAATGCCACATGTAAAAAAGACAACATGTGTAAACAAATTCTTTAGTGTCCACATTAATCACGTATTAACCAGTATCCAAAAATATATGATTTATTACTAAAACTGTTGAGAGTGTTAAAAAATGAACTGGGCCACTGCCTTTTTGTGGTAAAACTTATAGAGATGGATAGTGTGTAATAAAACATGTGAAATAGTTGCCAATTCCTTTCTTGTTTCCCCTAATTTATTACTTTGGAAAGTTTTGTTCCTTTAATTTACTTTAATTTTTGGTTTCAAATTGGTTAAATGATGCCTTCATATCAAAATAATTTTGATGCATAATAAAATATTTAAGTGTTCTTGAAACATCTTAGGTGATCAATAAATGTCTGTTTCTACCCTCTAAATATTTTTGTCAATACTGCCTACTCCCACACTTGACTAGTTTCACTGCAAGGTAGTCTCAAATTACTTTGAAGCCAAATTGCAATCTACCGGTAAGTTTTTCTCTCTTTCTATTGAAAATACAGTAATAGAATCACCTATTTTCAGGTCTACAGGGACACTTTGTTGTCATGTAGAAAGTAAGTCCCATTGTACATTACCTTGATGAATTATCCAGGAGTACAATGTCTTTGATAACTTTGCTAAGTGTGTCTTAAAATATGTGTGTGTGAGTGTGTGTGTGTGTGTGTGTATGATTTCCAATGCAGAATTATTTAAGTACTTTTTCTATGCTATCAGTATTAAGCAATTCTGTACGTAGGGATAAACTGGGAGTTTACTTAGTTGTTCAAGGAAACATCTGAATTAACTATGGTGCTTCTCTTTTCCTACAATACTTCCATGGTAAACAGTCCATGGATGACATGATTTTTGTGTTCTCTTACATTCTCAACGAGTCAAGCTCCTTCCATTATATACTTCAATATGAAAACAAGGATCCTCAATTTCATGGTATAGCATAGTAGCTAGAATTCAAGCCATCTCTTCTCTCTTTTTAACAAAAAATGTTAGAAGAGAAAAGAAGTGGCAAATGACACATTCTAGTTCATTGTAAGGGTTCCTGGCATCTACTGTTTGCCACTTCTGTTTACATACATTTGGCCTAAATTCAGCCACAGGTGCATGCCTCAGGGAAAAGCATATTATGATATGTCAATATTATTCACAGAAGAAATATACTTTTAGGAATTCTATAAAGGAAAGTAAAACAGACTTGGATGACAATAACTAGGTATATCAGTCACAATGTGATATCTATTTCCTCTGGTTGAATTGCCCTTATGTTTGATATTTTTATGGCTGTTTCTTTAATTATGCCAAAGAAAATATCTAGACTTGGTTAGGAGAACCATTCAAAAGGGTTATTAAAAAGGGGGAAGGGAGATATTGCATTAGAGGGAGGGCTCTATAAGGAGAATGATCTGGCTATAAAGACCTGCAAGCATCTCAAGATTTAGGCAAAAAGAAATTTGCTTTTAGATAGAGGAAAGAACTGGGTGTGTGGAATTGGAAAGAAAGGCTCATGACTGGATAGTAGATTTGAGCAAATTTTATGCTGAAGCAGCCTATTTTCTAGGAGTAGCTCTGAAACTTCAGAGTTCTGGAGGAAAGAAAGAAAGCTTTACCAAAAATTTGGTTAACAAGCATTTTGTTCTGATTGATCACTGGGAATAAGCAATTCAGCTAAACATTTTTGAGACAAAGAATGTAAATGTGGAGGGTCTGGGTCTGGACTGTCATTGATAAACATCTGTGAGTCTTTCATTCATATGGCAAGGATAATTCTTTCAAGTAAGCCATTTTACGGAACAAAAAACATTGGAGTATTTCTTAGTTTATTGTTTTTCAGAAACAAGAACTTGGGTCAAATTAAATATGATCAATTATCATTCACATCTTAGCATGTGGATAACCTTGTTAGAGAAGCTTTCTTGATCAAACCAATCTACATTTGCCATTCACTTATTATCACATTACCCGATTTTAATTCTTTGCAGCCTGTGACTCACTGATACTTCTTTCACTAGATTATTTGATCATTTATTCATTTTGCTTGTTTGTCCTTTCTCAGAAGAATACAAGCTTTTGGCTAACAAGAAACTTGTCTGTCTTGTTCAGACATGCATTCCCATTTCTTCAAGCAGCACTTGACATATAATAAACAACAGGGTTGAATAAATGCACGTAAGGGCAATTATTTCTAAATATTTTTTAAATAAGTTGAGAAAATTCCATGTAAATTAACACCCACCTATTTTATTTCTCTAAGTAGTTCAAGTATTTTGGAAATACATTAGGTTAGAGGTTACAAAAATATATTTTCTATTATACTAATGAAGAAAAGTTCAGTGTTTTGTACACTTTCACATTTGAAATTACACTCTAAATTGAAACATAATGAATGGATGAAAAAACCATGAAAAAGTATGTAGTTGCCTAAAAAGGAAATTTAGTGTCAGAATATTAATTTATACATATTAGAAAATGAAACTTTGAGAATACTTAGTGCGTTTTTCTATCAAATTGAAAAAGTTTTCCATTTCAGAATGAAGACAACACAGCTTAAATATAGTTACAGCTAATAGATCACTTTCCACAACATTAAGCCTACAAATGCTTTTAAGAATTTTTGATGCTGCAGTACTTTTAAACAACTATAATTCAATTAATTTCTACCATACAAATAGTTAGCTAATAACCATGGAGGCACCATTCAGACAGTTATATGAGAGACAGATATGTAGAACTAAGTAAATTAGAAATGAAAGAAACTTTTGGGGAAAAAGGAAAATCATTCTTGTTTGAATGATTTTAGTTTGTATGCTGACTAAACTGAATCCACAGCACAATGTCTCTTGATATTTTTTTCAAATTCATAAATCCAGAGATGAAGTTTATACAAAACATACACACTCCAGTCTATTCTAAAGTTCTTATAGGTATACTGATCCAGAATGATATCTTGAAATAAACTTGCCTCAAAATTTGGAGGTTCCGTTATTCCATGAACAAATCTGGAGATTTTTGTACCATGCAAATTACCTCCTGCTACAAAGTGTTTTCTTTCTCTAAGTCTTCATTTTTCTTGTTTTAATTCTTGTACATCATTTTTTTCTTGCATTTACCATGAGTGGTAATATATTCTTTCCTTCTCCAATTTGGATAATTCCTTAACAATATTTATAGAACATTTTCATATTGCCTACATTTTTATCAGATTATCCTATCCTATCTTATCCTATCCTATCCTATCCTATCCTATCCTATCCTATCCTATCCTATCCTATCCTATATTATACTATAATATACGAATTTTGATTTGAAACTCTTATTGCTAAATTGTCTTATTTTTATTTTCTGTAGTTAGGTTTGGGTTTATTTAAATGGCCAAGTTTATGTTTTTACATATTTTAGATTAAATTCATACAAGTCTTAAAGTGCTCAGCACTCTAAAAAAATGTGAATTCACTACTTCAGTTGTCAGTACCTTTTTCTAATACATAACTTTAAAAGTGGTTATATAATTGTAACTCTGACCCAATTAAGGATTCTTTGTGTCATTTTAAAGTGGGTGACTTCCTAAAAATGACAAAGCTGAGTGGGAAACATTTCAAATTGTGGAAAGCCTCTTCCCTGGTGTGTTTTGTGAAAAGGCACATTGGATCATTTGCCTTACTCTATCTCTTCGGTCACTTCCTATAAACAAATTGGATTTGCTCAAGGAGCTTGGCCTGTGTGCAGCTGATAAGTAATGTGGCAGGCTATATATGTATTTGGTATTCCTTCTGGAACTTTGACTTCTTTCTTTTCCTCCAATTTTCTGGTTATTATAGTTTGTACTGATGTTTTTCCTCTTCTGCCTTTGCTTCCCCATTTACTCAAACACAATTTATTTTCCCTTTCAGTGCTTGAATAATAAGTTGCTTTGTCAAGCAATACTAATATGCTGTCTCTAGTCACACTGCTTGGAGTGACTCATCCAGCACAATGGCATTTTGCATTGCTTGCCTCCTCCAAAATAGATAAATAGCTACAAGATCTTTAGGAAATTGGGTTACTTTTTAATATTAAATTGCAATGAAAAAAATTTGCATTAACTGTATATGATTTTTATTTCTCCATTTAGTTTTGAAGTTAAAAGAATAATAAATTTATAGATCCATGGACCAGTAAACATTAATTAGGTTAGAAATATTGGAGCTACCAAGTGATTAAAAGAAGAATAAACAAACTCAAAAAAGCATATAAAAATAAATATGATGGCAACTCATCTATAATTTACTGTCCATTAATCACAGTCCTAACTGAGGGGAGAGTTGAACCAACTTAACTAATGCCATGAGCCAACTAGGAAACAGAGGCTGTTTTTAAACTACAATAGATTCAAGAAATGGAATTTAAAACATGACACCATGACACCCATGGTGTGGATCTGGCCCAGTTTTAAACATATTTTTTTATTTACCTTTTCAAGGCTCACAGGTTTTGGTGAAGTGATGTTGCTGATCAGTGAGTTTTCAATAAAGACTTACATGTTTTCTTCATGATAATGTACTTACTGAGATTAAAAATATTGAATGATTGGAATTGACAATTCTGGATGTTATCAGACATTTATTTTAATTAAATGTCATAAAACATAATTTCCATTAGGCAATTTAAAACAGTAATTATAAACATTGCATTGTTGGGTATAATGCTGGATATGATGAGACTAAATAAATGTTATATGGAAGCCCTTTATAATTTTTAGAATCAAATCTACAGGTCATATACATTGCATTATAATGTGTTAAAATAATTTATTACTAAAATATAATTAAAACAATAAGAAGGACAAAGTGAAAGCTTCTATTTTGTATATGAAATACATGCAAATCAAACAACTAGAACTGGAAAAGGGATCGGGTAACCTCCTTGTAAAATACCCACCTTTAATCCAAAATATTTAGCTTGAAACCACAGAAACAAAAAGCTTACATTTAAATATATATAAACACATTGAAAAATATATTCACTTTGAAATATGAATATGATCTCTTTGTTGAATGTGTTTGCTTTATTTAAGGTTATCCAAAGGCAAGTATTATGTAATAGCAGAAATTGCTTAAATAGTTTAATCAACCTGTATTAGTCAGCCAAAGAGGTGCTGAGGCAAAGTACCAGAAATCTGTTGGCTTTTATTGAGGGTATTTATTTGGGGTAAACACTTACAGTTACAAGGCCCTAAAGAGTCCACCTCAAGGTTGCTTTCTCACCAAAGTCAGTTGCCATGTGTTGAAGCAAGATGATGGGCGGTCTTTGCCTAGTCTCTCGTGCCTTACCTGCTCAGCTGCTCTGCTCTCTTTGGCTGCAACGATCAGGTGAATGGCTCATCTCTTCCCATGGTTGCAGGAGCAAAGTTCTCTGCTCTTCTATGTCATACAAAGTTTTAGCTTTTCTCCATATGTCTTCCTTTTGGAACCTCATCTGAAATAGTAGCAGCTATTCATGGCACATTCTTCTCATGTCACTTAAGTACAAATAACCAATCTAACTTTGTAATCATATTTAATGTTTCCTCTTGTATAGTTTCCACATATATTTGATTGGCCAAAGCCAATCAATGGATCAGCCTGAAGTTCATAAGCCAGGGAACTATACTGCTGTCCAAGGAGGAGGATGCAGGAGGAAATATTTCATGACTATCTTTGCAATTGCCACAAAGAAGCCTAAATGCAACACTCTTGGACTTACTACCTTAATAAAGACTTGTTTTCTGAAAATTTCTGAAAGTCAGACATAAAATTTTACATAGGAAATTCAAGAAGCAGTTCTTTCATTTTTGGGTATTCATTGCACCTTCTGAAGTAACACAAAACACATTTCATTCTCTATAAGGGAGCCCTCCAAGTATCTGAAGAGGAATAATATGCTTTGTTTAATTTCCAAGTCTCTTCATTGAGTCATGGTATGAGATAATTTTTAGTTTTCTTTGCCAGGAAATATTTCAGTGTCTTTGCTACTCAATGTGTAATTCCAGTTGTTCCCTTTTAAATATGGTATATAAAATGGACTATAACATTTAAGAATTAATCAGTATATGACAATATAGAATGACCATTAATACTTATCTTCTAATGGCTATTAAACAGTCTAACAATATGTTAATTATTGCATCTGTGACATTTAAAATGTGGCTTATTTTTGGTAGGAGAAGAAATGTACAACAATTTGTTCATACTTAAATTGTGCTTGAATATTAATATTTGACCTATCTCTAAAAAAATTCTTTTGGTTCCAAAGCTTCCTTTCTCCCTCTTCCTCTCTCTGTCTCTCTTTCTCTTTCCATACATACACACTCACACACATACATTTTCTATCACATGAAGGGATGCATGAAAACAAAATATAGCTGAATTACACATGCTGACAAATAAACATACTAAACATTTTTGATAATGAATGGGAAAATGTTACTTTTAAAAATACTTTTAAAAGTATTTTTTCATATTGTACTCAAAGATACCCTTGCTTACAATACTTTCCCTTGTAAAGACAGATTTATTTAAGCAAATAGAAGTGCAAAGATTTTGAGCATTAATTAATAAATATAAAGTTATATCTGCTGAAAAAATTATAAAAACTTTGCCTCTCTTTATTTTCATGAGCATAATAAATGTTTTTGTTATTTTCTATTTACTCCAAAATTATTAATTTTATAAAAATAAACTAGAACTATCACAAATTCTTCTAAATCCTAGTATTTCCCCCCTGGCATGTAATATGACTAACATAATCACAACAAAATATTTTCTATATTTTCTGCTTTATATTTTTGCCCCATTTACTTTATTCCAATTTTGTTTCTTAACATACGAATAAAAGAGTGCACATTAAGAACACAAACACCTATATCTTACAAATTGCTAGTTCTGTATTAAATCTTAATTTTCCTTTCAACAGGATTTGAACAAAAGCTGCTCACAATATCTTGAAACATGCCCATCCCCATGCATTGGTGACAGCAGAGTATCCCGATTATATCCTATCCTTTCCTATTGCTCAGATTTCTCTTCCAGACATCAAAATACTGGACTGTTTTAGGATTTCGTCGTGAACTTGTCAAAAAGCAAATTGGATTCGATTTTGCAGATTGTAGCATTTTATTTGGGACTCCAAAAGTTTGCTGCAAACTTACATGTGTCACATGCATAAACGGAAGTAGCATCGATCTTCTAGGGATGGCACATACATTTTATAGTCGTAAATAGGAAGTACCTTGATGCCTATAGATTGGACCGGAGTTTGTCCATCTTATAGGGATGAGTTTAAGCAGGTAAGCTTTATTGTGTATTGGTTCAAATATAATGCACTAGGGGCTTGATTGCCTATCTGGGTCAGCTGCCTTGTTGGGGATTTTAAATTTAAAGGATATCAAGAGGAAACACAAGAGGTAGTTCAAAGAGGAAGCAGGGCACAGGTTTTTTTTTGGAGGGGGCTGCCTAAGGGGTCCCAAGGACTTTCCTACATGATTTTATCAGGCTTTTTTCTTCTTTTAGTAGGCAATTTCACTCAGCGTCAAGTCATTAATATAATCTATATTCTGATGAATGTCAGATTTATAGCTACAGACTCATATATCCACCAGATTATTCAGAATCTTCTATTGGAAATGTAATAGGCATCCATATTTCACATGTTCAAAAGAGGACACTTGGATTTTACCTCATTGCCTTCCTTCCATAATTCCACAATTGATCTGTTCTCATATTATGGCACCAGAATTCTGGCATGACACAAATCATCTAGGATTTATATATTCACTTACTGCCTGTCAGGATATTCACTGTTTTGATTTCAACTCCAAAATATTTTCCAAACCTCTTATTTCTTTCCATCTCCACTAGTTCTACTTTATTATACAGTCATTATTTCCCACTTGGACAAGTAAAAGAGGTTCACAACTAGTTGGACTTAGAGTGCTGTTTTGAAAAGATACATTAAATCACGTGAAACCCCTGATTAAACTCATCTAAATGCTTTCTACTGGAATGGGAACAAATTTAACCTTCCATTATGATTTAGAAATCTGGCCTTGCCTTCCTTTGGCAGTGAGACTCCTGCAGCCTTCCTTTCTATGCTGAGCCACAGTAGTTTTCTCCATCCTCCTGGAATATGCCAGGTTGTTTCATCCTCTTGGACTTTGTGTTGCTGTTCCTTCTGAATGGAAAGCCATTTCTAAGATGATTGCATGGCTATGCCTCTTTATCATTTATCTTTGGATGTCAATCATTATCCTGATTGTTCTACTTAAAGTACCCCCTCACTGGTTTTCTCATGATAATTTATCCTCTTAAAGATCACTCCTTGAAATTTCATATTTATTTTTATATGGTTTATTTTCTGTCTCCCTGACTTCTCATTCACATATTGGAAAAGGAAACTTCATGGTGGCCAAAATCTTGTCTGTTTTGCTCAATGATGCATCTCCAAGGCTTTATACAATGATTGGTATATTGGTAAAACTTTCCCTCAGTAAATATCAGAGGGATGTTGGTTAATAATTAAATTAATGAATGAACAATTTAATTTCTCAGAAACAATATTAAGCTGCTACTTACAAAAGATCGTTTTGTTACTTAACTTAAAAAAAAAAACTATATGTATTAGTTTAATGACTAACCTGCACCAGATATTAGTAATACTCTATAGCTCAGCTGACCCTGGCATCAACCTGTGAAGAAGATAACCTCGTCTTTATTTTATATCCAGGAAGCAATTACAGAGAAGTTAAGTTCACTCGTTAATAGATAAATGATAATTGTTATTATTGTTATAGATCAGGTAGTTTAGTATCTCTACTGTCTTACAGCTCTCTTTGAATTTAGAATGCTAAATAATTGAAAAATCACATATTTGAACATGCAATTTCCAAAAATGTTGTTTTATGTCAATGTTGTCATAGAATATATTCAGGATTTAAACTTCTGGGGAATGTTTAGATGATGGCAGGCTTATGGTTTCACCACATCATAAAAATATTAAAAGACATCATAAGAAAAGCAAAGCACAATTTTAAATTGATGAAATAGAAAATATTCTTCATCATTTTATGTTTCTATTATTACAGGAGTCAGTATTCAAGCAGCTATTACAGATGCTATCAAGCTCATACTTCATTTTGACATGTTAACTTTGTAAGTATCAACATAGAACTGAATAGGCCATGAAAAAAAATCCACATTCTAAAGAAAAATAAACAACTTATTTTCCTAAAAATACAAGAACACATCTTCAATTAACTAACTTATATACAGATCACAAAGGAAAAATACCTCTAAACAAACCCTAATCATTAAAACATGAAAAAAATATGTTAGCTAATGGTATTTGAGTTAACGTTATTAACAATAAATAGATCATTTAGCAAACATATTCTAAATTCAAATAATTTGCATGAAGAATTTAAAATTATTCTTTCCAACCAAGGAATTGAATTATTTTTATCACTTAATACTGTGGTTCCCAAATGTATTCAGAGGTACCCATAGAATCTACAGTGAGCTTCTTTGTGTGCCTCAAGGCATTTTAAATTTTTAGAGGACACACAGAGCATCTGTCAAACATCATGTGAACTAATATATTGTGTTTCAGACATAACTATTTAGTAAAATCACTAATTATTTGCCAAATAAGTAACAGAACTGTTATATATTTCTTTTATGCTAGGGGTGGACTGAAAAAAAATTACTGACACACTTAAGTGCTCTGAACCCAGAAAATTTGGGAACCTCTTACTTTCTACTTGGGTTTAAAAATAGCTATCAAAAAATTTTTACTATAGCAAAGCATTATCTAAGTAACACATTAATACAGTATCATATTCAGAGATTCAAATAATACAAAACATAGAGGAATTAGAGTGTATCCTCCTGCCTCTCACAAAGGTATTTCTTTCTTTAAAGGTAAGCACTGTTAACATTCAGTCCTTCAGTTGCTCAGTAAGTCAGCAACAAATATTTATTGAATGTTTTAACTCACAAGGCACTATGCTAGAGAGAAAGCATTATACAAAATAGATAAGGTAGCAGCTTTTATGGCACTAATATTCTGGTATGACAAGAAGGGAGTTTGATGTTTATCTTTCTACTCTTTTTAAAGCATTTGTGTAGGTATATAGCTACAGGCATTTTTTCCATATAAATAGCATCGTGCTCTCCATATTTTTTATTTATATTCCAGAGTGAATATCACAGCCAGCCTTGGTTTATTGCCAGGCTCAACTGCTCAGTAGCCTTTCAATCTTGAACAAGACCCATACCTTCTGTGACTCAGTTTCCTCCTTTGTGAAAAGAGGTTTATAGTTGTGCCCACATCACATATTTATGATGAAAATAAAAGTTTTAACACCTTTGAGAAGTTTAGAACAATGTTTAACATGGAGAAAGAATCTGATCCACACTAGCTAAAAGTACAAAAGTACTTAATAATATGTCTTAGACTATCTTCCAGGCCAGAAACATTTACGGAGAAGGTTACTTCGTAAACATCTTTTTAAGAGTTGTATAACATTTCCCAGAATAGATGCTGCATAATTTATAATTCATCTTTAAGACTGGTTTTTATGTTTTGGTACAGTTCATGAAAACTGTGATGAACATCTGCCTACATCTCTCTACATATCAGAGCTAATGGAATGCATAGTGTGGCAGTTTGAAATTATTTTATGAATCCCCAAAAGAGAAATATTATGTTTTAAACTAATCCATTCCTGTAGGTGTGAGACCCATTTGACTGGACTATGTCAGTGAGGCATGAGTCATGTTGAATCTCTGCCCTCTTGCTGGGTCTGATATAAAGGGAGACACAGAGACTCAGACAGACAGAGGGAAAAAGGAACCAGCATATTTGATTCTTCAATGTGAGAGTTAGGACTGCTTAAGCATGAAGCCCCCAAGAGGCTGGGTCCATGGAACAGGTCAAGAGGAGACCAGCCAGGCTATATTTGAGAAAAGCTTGAGAAAAGAGCACAACAGCCAAGACTGATATAAGATGCCAGGAAAGAGACAAGCCCTATGCCTAGTTGCTCAAAGCTGAGCTCCAAGAGTTGGTAGATTCTGGAGGGGAAGGCAGAGGTCTCCTCAGAGATTGGCGGCCATCTTGCTTCACCATATGGCGCTGATGCCAGGATCAACAGAAACTAACTTTGACGAGAAAGTACCTCTTATGGTGCCTTGAGTTAGACTTTTCACAGCCTTGGAACTGTGAGCTTTTACGCCAAATACCGTTTATAAAAATCAACACATTTCTGGTACTTTGCATCGGAAACCGTTTGGCAAACTAATACACATAGTATAGGAATTTTGATAGATAATTATATAATTATTTCCAAATCAAAAAGACTATTAGAGATTTACAGCCCCAGCAATAAAATGTGAGAGCTTGTTTTCCCTGAATCATATTTTTCCTTCACATTTTACAATTCGGGTTCAGAGGATGTAACATTTTTGGAGCTTTGCATTTCTTTTCCTGTCAAGTATGATTAACAACACAATTTTAAAGTCTATTTCAAAGACTTCCCAAGTCTACATATTTCTCAAACGTTTAACTCTCTCTTCATTCCTGTGGCTTATATGGCCCAATGCCTTTTCATATAGGTGCAGATGATTAATATAAGGACACATGCCCTTTACAATGTCAAGATATGATATTGGTTTCATTTCTTGTCTTTCCCAGAGTTAACTGTAATTTAATATTGGGTAAAATTTGTATGTTTATTTGTAAATTTATAAAATAAAAGTTTTAGTTTATAAATTATAAATTAAAAGTGAAAATTAAAAGTGGAAAATGATTTGTACTGCTATTTAAGAGTACACGAAGATCATTTTTGTGGGCGTGAAGGAAAAATGTTTTTGGGGATGCTTCTTAAATCACGGAACACATGTAAATTCTTATTTAAATCTCTGCCACAGGATTCTTAAGAAAATCATCAGGAATAATATGTGAAAGGGCTCAAAATGTTACAGTTCACTCTAGTTAAGCACCTACTATTAGCCAGATTGGAATACACATATGTCAATGTCAAGTATCATTATGCATATCTGAAATGATGACTATATTTCAAATCATTTTGTGTTCTGCTGTAGATTTATCTACATTATAGCAAATTATGATTTCTCTTTTAGTTTCTTTTTACCCCTTGTGCTACACAAATTTTGGCAGCAAAGCACTCACCAAATATCCTATTTGCTCAGCTTTATTATCAAGACCTCCTAGTAATTAGGCAAGGCCCTGTTCCTTATTCTGGCCAATAAGCTCTGAAAGGTAATGATGTACAGTTTGTCACTTGCAGAAAGACACATTGAAATTCCCACATTCAAATTTCCCATCTGTCTTTCCCTCTTATAGCAACAGAAGAATCTCACATGTTCCAGATGCTGTCATGACAAGGTGATGGATTTATGGTCAACATGGATCCCTGAGTGTCTGAGAGCCCCCATCATAGAGAGTTTTAGATTGTTTATTACTGCTGTACTGTCTCTTCTACCCTGACCACTACACAGACCATACTTATAAAATATGAAATCAAATATAGTCTTGAGAGGCAGGTTAACCTAAAAGGAGTCTCATTCCCTGGACAAAGAACAATCCCATTGTTAAATTAAGCAATGGATGATTGGAGAATCTTGGTGTATTGAATACCATGTAAGCAATTAGGACTAATTTAATGGAATAAAAGTATTTTGCTGGATTGCCTACTTAAAATAATAAACTTTTATGTATATTTCATTATATAATGAATCTAAAAGGTTCCAGGTTTTGACTGTTATCAGCAAAATTTAAGGCTTTAAATTATAAGTAGAAAATCTGCTGATTGGAAATATGTTGGATTTTACTTGCAAAATCTGTAAATTGCAGTTTTATGTAAATAAAAGCCTGGATAATCTTCAAAGTAATAGAAATTTACTTAAAACCTGACTATGTATCATCATCTTAAAGAAGAATAAAATCTTAGAGTGCTTTATGTATAGTGTTTTATTGAATTAAATGAATGTTAGCCACTTTCTTTCCTCACAAATCGCAATATGTACAATGACATTTGATCTCTCTTGTGATGATAAAACTATGGGAAACTTAAGACAGTTCTTCCACAGACTTTGCAAGGTCTATTCTGTTGATTCAAACCAGCTACAATTATTCAGGAAAGGTGCAATGAATGGGCAATCACAATAAATTGAGGTTTTGATCTTTGTGGACATAGATTGATAGAATTTAGCTTTAGACCACATGTGTTTTAAACGTAATTATAAGCTACACAGCTATAAGAAAGTAAAGAATACTTAAAGTTGCATGCCAAGTCTCTACAGAGAGATGGTTCTAGGAAATAACATTATATCTAAGTTAAGATGTAAACCTAAAGGACAGCATTTGTAGAAATGCATTAGAATTATCATACAATGCAAGTTTATGAAAATATTTTGATTTTCTTGATTCCCATAAGCACAGACCTTATGGTAATATTCCTTTGAATTCAGTAGTTTTATAATACACATGAGAAATAGTTGTACAATTAATGTATTTTGACATATATATTATATTCTGACTTTTTACTTTATTATCACATAAACTCACCTAATGTTATACCATCCATTAGAACAACTTCATGTATATTATATTTACTTAAGTTATTTTGTGGGCTTCCTATGTAATTAACACTTACATAAAGATAATTTATTATGAATAACTTCAAATTAGCTCAACTAAAACATGGGAAATTGAGTAATCATTTATAGTTTTTAAAATATCTCCTGCACTCAATTTAATCATTGCTGCACTACATAAGAGCATCTTATAACAAAGATGGAATACACATTTTTTGCGTGTGTGTAAATAAAACTAGGAAGCTTTAGAATTCAATGTATAACATTTAGGGTTTCTAATAATTATTTAAAAATCTATAAATTTCATCTACTTTGTCAGTGGAAAAAGGACAAAAACAAGTTCTTGTCTGCTGATTAGCTGATTGGAACAAATTGAAGTTTCCCTCTTTTTACATACTAACTCATTAATTTAAATGTACATTTAATAAGCATTAGCTGGACTTTTGGAGATATATTTTAGAACAGAAATAGAAAGTAACTTTAGTGTCCTTTTAAAAGTATTAATGTTGACTTCCTTTTTTTGTTTGTGTTAATCGTAATTACAGATTATACCACGCACATAAAACTTATCTTCAAAGCTGGTCTGCTATGCTATATAAAAATGGAATTTTTCTAGTTAAAATATAGAAGGCTTATTTTATTAAAGAGCATAAAGAAACTTCAGTTTGCACTGAACTGCAAAAAGAGGAAGGCAGGATAGAATGCTCTCTGATGGATGTTCAAGTTTCTTGTTCCTCCTCCTTTTTCATAGATGCACAACTTGCAATGATACTATAGAGATGGAGTGAGTCATCCAGTAGGCAAGATAAAAACTTCACATCTTACCATTTTCAATGATCATTTTATACTCCTAAGTCCTTCTGCATTTTTGATACATCCTAGCTTTTGACTTCCTTGCTCACCAGTTGTACGTAACTTCTACAATAGAACTAAGCTCACTTCTCATTTTTCACTGTGAGAATGGGTGACTCACATGTCATTTTCCCTCTGTGCGATTTCCTCAGGAAACCAGATGTCAGCTCTGTTTGAAACAACTTTCAAATGAAAAATAGTAAAAATAAATGCACACATACATAAAATGAAATAAATGTAAAAACGTATGTCAATTAAATATTATTAATTGTGAGATTTAGCATGTTGTTACCTTCTCATCTTTGTGTGTTTATATGTGTGTGTATGTACTCAAAATCATGCATTCTGTCAAAGAATTCTGAACATACATGAATGTTAAATATATGTAAATATTCAAGGTTTGTATAAAAGAGCACATTGTCAACATATAGAATCATTTTTTTTCAGTAAGCATCTATTAAAGAATGAACTTGTTTCCCATAATTTGAAATTATTATATTTTGTTTAAAATAATTTTGGAGTACCATATGCATAGTTCAAATGCTAAGTATAATACAATATATTGCAGTTGTATTATTGAGAAATGAAAACAAATATTTGAGATATGAAGTTGAAGAAAAAGAAGAAATCATTCACTTTTCTTCATATAAATGTTTTAACAATATCAAATCCAAATGACAAAAAAATGACAACCAATTGGGTGGCATTGAACTCAAATGGAGTAATAGCTTTCTAATTCTTTCCTGAGAGCTGTCCCCTTTCTTCCATCAAATCAGATAGTTTGGCTCAATTTGTATTGGAAAACCCTTATATTTTTACATTGAGTATTTAACCACAAGGAGAAATTTTTCTAACATATTTTAAAATAACATGTAACAGAGTATTTGTCCAGAGTCTTTTGAAAGTTGGTTAGTATTATATTTATTGGTAAGTGAGCATAAAGAAAATGATTAACTATGTATAAATGGAGTGCCATGCATACATGATTAAAATTAGGCTATTTATTGAAGTTATTTTTGTTTTCTAAAAAATAACAACACTAGAGAAATATTCTAGAAGACTGAAAGGCTTTATTTTCTTTTTCTTATTTTAAGGTTGGTGTTATCCTATAGTTTTGCACTCATAATGGAATATGATAGGGTTTGGATATGCAACTTGAAGTGCCAATACACTTCTAAAGAAATAAGGATAAAAGCATTATTATCCTTGTCTTTCAAAAATAACAAAATTCGCTGAGCATCATGAAGCACCCTAAAACCAAAAATATGAAGTAACTATAACTGCTTTTCCATCATCAGGAACCAGGACCTGCCACCATTTATCCAATTAGACACATTCCAGAGGTAATGGTATTCTTCAATCATTTCACTAGCTTTCAAGCACTACTCATGAGAAGGGCAATATGGAATCGAGAACACCTGAAAAATGCCTCTTTTCTTCTTAAACCGTTCATCTCTGTGGGCAGGCATCAATAGCTATTACATTATCAGTGTGAATGCTTGCTACACATACAGTAGGATACCTGATTTCCATTTTTCTTCTTCAACTTACCTCAGTTCCAAAGTTCATCAGCTCCGGGGATGTATAGTGGCTTCCTACTAGCTACACTTGTGGTCCCTCATCTGACTTGAACATTTCCCATAAAAGCATAGTCATTATGCAGTGAATTAAGGAATTCCTGTGAACAACCCATTCCCATTCTTGCTAGTAAATTTGCATTTTAAGAGAATGACAAGCAATATCTTTAGATTCTCACTCCATGAAATTTCTTCTCACCATGGGTGACTATGATTGAACTGCTATTGTACAGCTCTGATCACACTTGGATTCCTCCAGAGTTATTTTGTCTTCTTATAAAGACAAATCCAAATATGTTTCTTTAAAACCCATCCTTGGAGGGCTATTTGAGTTGCATTAATTAAAGGTCTGTACCCCTACCGAAACTAACTAAATAAAGTGCATGAACCAATTGACTATGCTTCTGTGAGTGTACTGAGCAGCCCTAAACAGAGAATAATTCTTAATTTAAAGGTTATTTTCCTTAATATTGATATTTTAAGCATAGTATACTAAACTTTCCAGTGAAAATAAATAGTAACAACCCCATGATTTCCTAATACTTATGATATTTTAATTCTTTTTAAATTATTACTTAATAACAATACTTAATAACAATAAAATATGATTACATAATCTAAAATCATAATGATAATTCTTATTATTCCTTCATAAATGACCAAAATTAAGGATAATAGCATTGGTCTAGATTTTTTTTTTATCTCTTCTTTGTTCTTCCCCTTGGTCACAATTAAAATTGATTATGCTTCCAAAGAATCCTACTCTAGCATTTATTGTTCAACTGAAAATTCTGGATAGCTCTAAAACTGATTAAACATATCTATTACATAATCTCAAAAGTTTACATGAAGCATCATATATTAGGCACTTTTTTTCTGTTTTTTAATTTGTGTTCACTCAGAGAAAGTGTTTTATTTCTCTTAGTTAAACCAAAGAGAAAATTAAATATGAGTAAGTAAAAGTAATTATGTATATAAATTAGGTCTTGATTCATGAAAATGTATCTATGATGAAAGCAAGGAGGTGGTCCAGACACTTAGTAGGTGCTTAGAACACATTTGGTATATTCCTATTATATGAATCATATTAAACCTATTTCATTATACTCATAACAATACCAGAAAGTCACATTTAATAGTTACAACAGCTATATTTCCAGTCAATGGAGTCATACATTTCCTACTTAAATCCTTTCTTTAGTTAGTCTTCCTACCAACAGGCTTAGACTTTTTTTTTTTTTTTAATCTATCTCTAAAGCAATACAGACAGAATGCCAATGAATGAGATCTAAGAGATTGTTAGAAAATGAATACCAGGTTTAGAGATAAAGGAAAAGCTGTGAGATTGAGCAAAAAGAAAGTCTATTTGCTATTTATCAATAACGTGTGGAACAGGGAGCATATTGCAATATCAGGAACTATAAAAATCATTGCATATATGACATATGTTAGCAGTCTACAAACATGTGTGAAGGGGTTGAAAAATTTGAGTGAGTGTATCTAAATGAAAACTGTTTCCTAGGCTTTATCTACTCAATGGTTTGGACTCTCTCATTAGCTCTATTCAATTTTTCTATTTTTTTCATTCATGAGTTATTTGAATCTTCTGTGTCAGGATGAATCTCCATTGAATTTTCACTTTATTTTGCTGACTTAATTCATAGAACATTTAATGTCCTTTTATACTCTTCCACTGAAATCCGACTATACATTTCCGTGTTCTTTGCTTATAAAACACAAGTTGAGCCTTTCACTGGTAAGCTGGTTTACCCTTTATTATGTCAGAAGAAACATTCCTCTGATTAAAGCATAAATCTCAGAATATGGTTTCTACTTACTGAATGTCTATTTCTGCAAGCTAACAGTAAAATATGCAGCTCTTTAAGCTTTTATTATGAATTTTATTCTTTTGTTCTTTATTGTATGTAATTTTTCATTTATTAATCCAAAGAGTTATCAAACTCTCTGCAATATCAGAGAAAGAATGTCCATACCTTTATACATACATTAATTAATAATACAATTATGGTATCAATCTCCATGATTTTACAATATAGTGTCACACAAGCAACACACAATAAGCACATTATTTTATCATATTCTGGATTATATTGATTTTAAGAAATTGAAGGCTTTCATTTTGCCGATTTATTTTGATATTTGGATCAAAAGGAACATGACTGCAGCATATTCAGGGGAAGTAAAGGTAAACTCACAATTGGATTTCTGACAACTGGAACTGCCTTGCTAAAATAAGAGGGCAATTTTATCCTCCAATTCTAGATTATTAAATAAGGCAACATACTAGCATGTACCCTTAGCCTTTAACATATTTATGTGTTAACTAACTAACTCAATTAATATTTATTGAATTCCTGCTTCAGGCACTGCTTATGTTACGTGCTGGAGATACGATATGTGAATATGAAAAATCCCCCAATTGTCTTCATGGAGCTTATATTACTAAAGAAACCATGTGAAACTGATCATTTTAAACCATATTTAATTAAATAGAATAATTAATTAAGTGCTTTTATCTGGAAATCTGAAAAGGAGAATTAGTGGTTTCACTTTTGAAACTCTCTTTGAAGTCAGAATGATTATTTATCCCCCAGTGGGACATTTTTCAAGCGATATATACTTTTCCTATGTAACACAGAAACGTTCACAGTAAACATATTTCTACACATACACTGAATGTTAGATACCTGAGTTGATGTTTGCAAAATATGTATTCATGGGAATCTTTCTGAAAAACTGCATCTCAGAGGAGACCAGCAATTCTGCCTATTTAAATAGCTGAAAGAGTTGTTAAACGTCATATAAAAAGAATGAATCCTTGGTGAAAGGAAGTCTTACACTCAAACAGACTTTTGGGATAATCAGATGCTGGAGCACACTGCGTAGCTTTAAAAATTGTCCGCAAACATTTAACGTACCTTTATGCCTTTTAGATTTGCTTAAAATTTATTTTTATTAACATTTGTATGTATTACTTGAATTAAAATAACAACAAAAGTACAGTTATTGGTTGTAACGGAAGCTTTGATACATTTTTGATTGACATTTTTGGGATGCCCCAAATACTCCTATATTGTAAGTTAGATGCTTAAGAAGAAGGATAAAGTC
>JAQZBX010009135.1:0-46673 GCA_029593785.1 Cabassous unicinctus
CGTCTCTCCTCTCCACCGGGGCATGGAGATGCTATTACGAGCCGAGGCCGCAGGGCTCCCAAAGGGGTGGGCGATTTGGCGGCGGGGGTCGATTAGGCCATAAACCAACAGAAGAAGCCTGGCACTTACCGCTCTGCTCCCCCAGCGACACCAGCTTCAACTTCCTCAGAGGATCCCAAAATTTCTCCCTGCAGAGGTGGTGCTGAGAGCCCGGCGGCGGGGAGAGGAGCAGAAGGAAGAAACCAAGAAGAAGGGAGCGGAGAGGAATAGGGCGAGGGGAGGCTGCGGGCGGTGCATGAGCCAGAGGAGGAAGTACTGGCTGCACAGCGTCCTGACTCCCCAGATGCTTCCCCGCAAAATGGTCCCGAGGCCGCGTGTCATCAGAATATGGAGAAAGAGGAGGAGGGGGAGGGGGAGGGGGCAGCTAAGCGCGGTGCTTACTGGGGAACCCTAGGCGCAGCGCGGGAACCGAGGCGTGGGCGGAGCCGGCGCAGGGACCGCGCGCGGGGCGGAGGAGCGCTCTCCCAAGTCCCGCGAGTCTACCCTCGTCCCGCCTCCTCTGTTCTCTCTTTTTTTAATTCATTTATTATTTTGAATTAAGCAAACTTTTATTGAGGCATAAATTGTGGTAGAGCAATACATTTCCACTGATTTAAGTCCAACACCATGAAAAGATAATTTATGGCACCAAAGTTCCTCTCCTCTTGCACGCTAAGATCTAGATTACTATCTTAGCTACAGAAATTGTTTCACTTAATCTACAAAAAGTCTATTATTAAGTCTACTTTTTGAGATGGTGTACCCGAGGCACAGAAAGGTGGAGTGACTTGTCCAAGGTCACAGAGTAGGCATGCAATGGACCCAGTATTCAAAAGCCAGGCAGCCTGGCACCAAATTCTGACCTCGCTAAGCCAATGGATAATGGCTTTTTTCCTATTCTATGGAATAAGCAATAAGACGTATTCTCGTTACTTCTATTGCAAGTGGCCATCTCTATTTTGTTTCTCCATCTAATTTTTGAATATTTATTTTTAAATCTAAGCTCTTGTAGAGAAACTATACATCTACCCAACGATTTGTTAAAATCTAGCCATTCCCTATAAATATGTATTATTTTCATAATCAATTATCTTTAAAAGCATTTTCAATTATGTTTAATATATATTTCATTTCTGAATTACCCTAATTTTTAAATATTAAAAATTATTTGTTTCTGTAATTTTAAAATTTGTTTCTTATAATAATTTGAATTGAATTGTATTTAGCTATCATAATTTATATTTGAGAGATTGATTTCAGAGTTTCAATTTTCTTTTATTTTGTTCAAGTCAATATATATTCATACATATTGGGTGTTTCATTTATTTTTTAATTTTCTTATATTTTAATATGATTCATTATAATTTCAGTGCTGCAAATGGCAATCAGATCATGCAAAAGATGGTAATTACTGTTGCATCTGCAGAGTGAGAACACATTCTAACAGTTTCTCTTTTCTCTCCAGTTCTTCTTGTTACCTATCTTTAGAATTGAGGGTACCACTTTCTCATGCCAAGTCCGGGTTAATTCTCATCTTGGTATAGATCTCTCTGACTCTCTCTCTCTCTCTCTCTCTCTCTCTCTCTCTCTCTCTCTCTCTCACACACACACACACACACACACACACACACCTCTTTAACAAACAAAAAAGCAAAGGCTCTTGGCTTCTACTCAACACACAAGATGACCTCTCTTGCCCCAGCCACTGGGGAAGGGAGAAGAAATGGGAGAGAAAGAGAGAATGAAACCAAGAAGATAAGACAGAGAGCTGCTTGGTGGTTTCCTCCAGATCTAAAGAGTGTTCTGGCAAAATCAGGTTTAAGTGTGTTCCCTTCCACCTCCAGTGGCCTTGCTGCTGTCCCATATTCCTCCAGGGATGTGCCCCAAGAGGTGCAAGTTCATTGAGATGGTCTGTGAGCTGGGCATGACCAAAGCTAGTGATCCAGTCCTCTGAAAAAGGCTCTTAAATGTTGATGCTTAAAATCTTCTGGCATGAGAAAGCAATAGGTGTCAAGGATGAAGAAATCCTATCTCAAAACTGCCTTGACTCCCTTCAATGTTCTTTTTATCAATTTCAAAAATTTAAAGAGCAATCATGCATACCATACAACTCTCCTCAATTTTAATCTATTGATGAGCCATTCACAAATCTCACAAGAGAAGATAATGTCATCATTTTTGAATCAAGAGATTTAATGAGCACAAGCCACCCACAGGGAGAAGTGTTAAAAGAAGACTAAGCATAGACTTCACCCTTGACATGCTTAAAATTCACTTAGTGTTTTTGTACCTAAACTGTTAATGCAGTCCACATGGATGGAAGACAGTGAGCACTGCTGCTAAACAGAGGAGACCACTGAGTGTTCTTTACTTAAAACCAGAAAGGGACAGGAGGACAGTGACAGGACAGCTCCTGCCCACTGCCAGCAGGCCAGACACCTGGAGTCACCCTTGTCCTCCTGCTCCTCCACCCCATACACTTTTTCTATGGTGCAGGACAGAAAAATGAACAGTTTCTAGGGAAGGTGGACTCCTTGCAAGACCTACTCTCCATACTCAGAGGAAGACAGAGGAGTATCATCCTCTTGCCTCTAGAAGCACCTCCTCCAGAAACCTCCTCTGATACCTGCCCCTTGAAGCTGGGTGGGACACCCCTTTTATATGCTCCTATAGCAGCCCGATCTTCCTGGGTCATGGCTCTCATATACCTTTACTGTAATTATATGCACAAATGCCTGTGTTCCTCAGTGGACCAAAAGCTCCAGCCACCAAGGCAGGAAATCAATAATCACATTTAAAGATTTGATTAAGTAAATAATCAGATGATGGAGGGAGAAGGGGAGAGATAGTGGAGAGGGGGAGGAAGAGGAGGATGAATGGACAAATGACTGAACAACCCAAGGGTGGTTGCCTGCAGGTCACTGGGCTGTCCAGCTCCAGGAGACACAATCCATTTTGGGTCTGCTGGAGGAACCTCATACCAGTGCAGGGTAGGGGAGGCAGCTGGAGAGTTAGAAGCTGGACTGTTGGCACTGGCCCAAGTAAGCAGAAAGCACTTTTTTTGTTATGTCCATCCCATCTCCCTGCTTCAGCTGGAGGAGTCTCAGGGAAGGGGAGATCAGAATAGACCAGAGCACAGCAGTCACATCCTTCTCCTCCCTCCTCCTTACACACAGGGATGTGCCCAGTGAAGCCTAAATCCCCAAAGTCATGATGGGGGAGTGGCTTTTAGCACTGAGGAGGTAGATGAGTGTCCAGCAGGCCCACCCTCCTTCCTCAGACACCTGCTCATGCCTGTCTCCTCTAGATGCCACCAATGCTCCAGTGGGGACTGGCATGCACATCTCCCTCCATCCCCCACTGCCACCAGCATGTAGTAAGTTGATATAATTTCAGAGACTATAGAATATAGAGCAGAGAAACATTTTTTAAAGGAAAGAAACAAAAATAATATTCTATCATATGGCTGCACCACATTTGTTGATCAATTAACGTGTTGAAGGACATGTTGGTTGCTTCCAGATTTTGGTGATAGTGAATTAAAATGGTATGATCATTCATGTGTAGGTTTGTGGTCATTTACTTTCAAACCAGTTGGGTAAACACAAAGGAGCACATTTGTTGCTTTCTTTGGTAAGGCTAACTTTAGCTTTGTATGAAATAGTTAAATGGTTCCAATGTGGCTGTGCCCCTTTGGATGCCCACCAGCAGTTGGGTTGGTGCAGTTGTTCTCACCTCACCAGCAGGTGGTGTTAGCAGGTATTTAAAAAATTATTTTTGCCTTTCTGACACATGCAGTGGTATCTTGTAGTTTTAATTTGAAATTCCAAGATGGTAAATGATGATAAGCATCTTTTTATATTCCTTTTTAAAAATATATACAAGAATTTTGTATATAAACCTTAAATTAGCAACCATTAGAGTGGAATCTTCTTTAACATGATCTTCTATATTTTTTAAGTATTTCATCTTTTTAAAAATGTCCCTGGCTTTTTAAAAGTCATCCTGTTGGAAAGCTTTGTTCACATAGTATATTCTTTCTGTTCAGCTGGACCTTAGCATGTAACTGTGGGGGAGGAAGTTTAGGAATCAATTCTAGTGAAGGGTCAGAGGGAAACTCATGAATTCCATCTTGGACATGTGCAGCAGTAATACATGAAGTCCATGAAGGCCTGGGCCATGTCTTTCTTGTGCACTGCCTTATTCTCAGTGTCAAGCCAGTGCCTGCTAACACTGTGACACACCACAAACATCTCTGACAATGTACTCAGTTTCTTTTTGCAGTATCACTTTGAGCTTCTGCAAGTTTTTCATTGATTTCTATAATTTCTATGAGAAATTTGCTGTCCTTTTCATAATATATCCCGTCTCAAATCTCTATTCCACAGAGCTTTAGCTCAGCACAGCTAGAAGAGTCATACAGACATCATTAACCAGGTTGAATGCTTCTCTGAGAAGTTCTTTTCAGTCTGAGACCTCTGGCTGGAGAAACCTGGATGGACAAAAGGCCATGATTTCTGGCACCTCTGCTGGAGCTTCGTGATGTGAACTCTGAAGGAAATGGTTGCTGTCAAGTCCAGCCCCACACAGAAGAAAGCACCTCTCCAAGTTTCTCAATCTTCTGAGAAAAAGCAGGGTTACCCATTACTTGACCTGTCTCCTCTAATTTCCTTTATTTTTTCTAATTCCCTTTTCATATTATTTTGACCTCTACATATTATCTTTGATCAGATGTCTGTACAGACCTTTTGTGCAATTTTAACTGGATTGTGTTGTTATAGTTGGGTAATAAGAGTTCTTTGTGCATTTTATATAAAAGTCCTTTGTCAGATATGAGTTGTATAAGTATTTTCTCTAGTGTGTGCCTTGACTTTAAATCCCTTTTACAATGTCTTTAGTAAAGAAGTAGAATTTACTTTCAATAAAGTACATCCTATCATTTTTTCATAAATTGTGCCTGTGGTGTTCTAAATAAAAATTCTTTGCCTATGCCCTAGGCCCTTTGACTTTCTCCTATGTTATCTTGTACAAGTTTAATAGTTCTGTGCTTTATATATATGTCTATGAATCATTTTGTATTGATTTTTATGAAAGGTAAGTGTCTGATTTATTTGTTTGCATTTGAATACAGCAACATTTGTTGAAAAGACTCTCTTCCCTCCTTTAAATTGCTACTGATTCTTTGTCAAATATCAGTTGACTATGATTGTATTGATCAATTTCTGGGCTTTCTATTCTTTAACATTATTGACCTCCCTGCCTATTTTTTCACCAATTACAAATTTCATTGTTTCTTGTAGCTTTATATTCAGAACGGAAATTAGTTTTTAAGCCACCCATCTTAGCCCTACATCTTCAGTATTGTGTTGTTAATTTATACCTTTTGTCTTTACATATAAATTTTAGAATACATTTTTTGACATATAAATTTTAGGATAAGTTTTTTGATATCTATAAAATAGCTTTCTGGGATTATGTTTGAGATTGCATTGAATTTATAGATCAAGTTGGGAATAACTGATCTTTTCGGCCCGAGCCTTTACATCAAGAAAAAAATATCTATTTTCTAAGGGGGTTAGACATAAAACTCACAGATCCAGTCAGTCATTTCTGAGGAATTTAGAATTGGAACTATATTTGTCTAGGAAGGATCTATGGAAAACCACTTGGTTTGAGATGAATTGAAATTGCTCAAACTGAATGGGAAATCAACAATTTTTAAAAAATTTTCTGTGAGCAGGAGCACTGCCAGCATGGATGAAGGTAGACAGAGGGGAAAAGACAGAACCATGGGAGCAGAAGTCCCACTGCAGAAATCTATTTGGGACAAAACAGAAGAGACAGAAGGGTGCTTGGAGGAGGTCCTCTTTTCAATGATTAGAAGGACTTGGGATTAGGCCCTAGCATTCAGGGAGAATGGCCATGACTGTGCCCTTGGGATGTGTGGGGGTCATTATTACAGGCAGGAGGACAAAGAATATATCAGCAGTTTACCCTCAGGCCTGGAAACTTAGTGGAGATTTCCCTGCTGAGTCTCACACTTACCTTGGTCTTGGAACCACAATCTGCCTCCAGTGTCTATCTTCTAGAATGCTAATAGTTTTCCTGTGTCTGTCCCACCATCATATCTTGGAAATGTATAAAATATATTCTAGGTTTCATGAATCCATAAATGAAGAAAAAGTTTACCTAGGATGGGCAAAATTCATAACTGATTTTGATGTGATTGAGTAGGTATTGAATTGACTTAAGACTTTTAGGAAATTAGGTGATGTAAATTTTTGTGTGTGAGAAGAACATGTCTATGGGGTTAAGAAGGCAGACTTTGATAGATTAATTTGTGGAAGCACCAAAGACATATTTTAATCTTAATTTATGTTCCTGTTGGTGTAAACCCATTTGTTAATGGGGCTATTTGAAGATGTATTATCAATTAAGGTGTGAATTCATATTTGATAATAGGATCTAAGATCTTATTGTGGGCAAACTGAAGGACTATAGGCATTAATCTTTATGACTGAAGGCCTTATTAAGTGCACAGATCTGGACTTGATGAAAGGAATGAGAAATTAGAAGTCAGTGAAAATGAAGAGGTTGTAATATAATTGAGACAGAGATACAAACCAATAAACCCCAAGGATTGTAGCAAGTAAGCAACACAATGCTAGAAATGTTGGGAAGAATGCATGCTCTTGCTTTGTGCCTCTATATTGAAAATCTACCCTCTGAAATATGTGTGCTAATACGTTCCTGTTGTTAAGCTAATCAGTGTGTGCTATTTGTAATAACAGCATTGCAATCTAAGACAGTGCCCCCTATACTCTTAGGAGAATTTCCAATGATGAAATTGACAAAAATGTATGCCTAAATCTAACTTTGAAACTACTGTCTTGCATAAATTCCCAATGGTCATAGCACACATTTTCCTGAAATATTCCATAATGCCATGGATGCTCTGACCCAATGACTAAAAATTAACATTACATTGTTTATGGCATTGCAAATTGGCTTGAGAAAATGAGGCTCATGATCCATTCCCCAGTTAAATATTTAATATAGCCCAATGTATACTAAAATGGGGGCCTCAAGGATTGAGACCTATTATATAAGACTTATCCCCAGTGTGTCTCCATTTAACTGCCTTATCTGGCCTGCTCTTAGATTTGGAAAGAATTAATGACAACTCATGGTGGATTGTTATAACCATAATGCTGTAATTCTATACATTATGATAGCCACATTCAATCTTATTGTAATTATTGATTTTTATCAATACAAAAGTGAAAAATATTTTGCTAATATAAATTTGGGCGATACAGTCTATTGATTGCACATTTCAACATCCTTTCCTTTGCAATCAAATGACATTATTGAATAAAAGATCCCATATGTATGAGTAAATAAAAATATAAAATAAACATAAAGTAGTTGAAAAATATTTGTATATAGGTTAGCAGAAAACAAATACTAAAAACATAGATTTCTACAACACTAGCAGTGAACCTTAATGTAAACTATTGAGTATAGTTAATAGTATAATTATAATAATTCTGTTTCATCAAATTGCAACAAAATAACAAACTAAAGCATATGGTTAATAATATATAAAACTGCATGTTTGGGGGTGTACATGGGAACTTTGAAAATTCTGTATGCTTTATCCGTAAACCTATGAATGAACAAATAAATTTATATATTACAATTTATTACATTATTACAAATATTAAAGTTACATTTTATCATTATCTTTGAACAAACATATTTAGACCATAGGTATAATATTAGATTTAAATTTTGAATATTAAATGTTGTGATGATATCCAGAGGAAATTCAGTGTTTACTTTTGCTGCCCTGCTTATGCTTTCAGTTTTTCATTATAAACCAATAGAATCACATTTATTTGTGTTATTCATCCATGTATTAATGTCAGCTTTACTTTTCTGTTCACTTGAGAGTTCCTCGAACAGGCCCCACGTGGTGGATATTTCACCTCCATCTACTCCCTTGTAACAATGGCTGGTTCAAGGAACAACACCTACAGGGTGAGGGCTGTAGCTTTCCCTTTAATTAAACTCTGCAGGATCATAGATCATATCAAACACACACACAAAAACATTTTATGGACAGATCTGTTCCACCTGCCTTTGAATATTTATTTAAAAATGTCATCTGAGCCCTGTTTTGTCCCTCAGAGAAGGACATATGCATGTTTTGACAAAGTGTGCACTCTACCTGCTAAGGGCCCCTCTATGCCACTCACCTTAGGACCCCCACAGCATGCTGCTCCATGGCAGCTCTCCTTTATGACTGCTCACCTAAACCAAGAAGGAAATAATTTGTTGTGGCTCATTATATATAACAAAGCATTTTTATATTGCAAATGTTTTGAAAGAAAAAAGGTCGTGAGTGTACCTACAAAACAAAACAGAAAAAAAGCAGGGAGCAATAGTTAAATTTGTCCCTAAACTGGGTCTATCCTGTTCTGGTTAACAGTTGATATGCAACATGGCTCCATCACCCTCCACCAGCCAGTCCTGAAGGCCTCACATCTTCATCCCTATAGCGGAAAGCCATGCTTCTACCATAGTTAATCCAGTTTTCCCCATTTGAAATGAGCAATCACCTTTGTCTCCAAATAGATGCAGGAGTCATGCAAGAATAGAAAACTCTCCATGAGGCAAGTCAATTTCCAAATTTTCCACCAGAATCCACAGGATTAAACACTCTCATTTGGAAAGGAATATTTTATAAAGCACATGTGCTATGTACTGAAATAGTTCTGCAAGACATGAAAATAGCTTAGAAGCAATTTTACCTGTGCATGAGATAAAAAGAGAATTACATTTACTTACACTATAAAGGGGAAACAAATGACTGAGCACAGTCACAGAGAGGGTAAAGAAAGAGTCCCAGAGCTCTTAGACAAAAGGCCACTGGGAGCAGTCACTTCATGCAGCTGTTATTCTCCTTCCTGTGTGTTGTGATCATCATGTGGAACAAGGACTCAGCTCACAAAGAAAGACCTGGCTGTATCCTCCATAGCTCACAGCACATCAGAAGCTCTCCACAAGGCCACAGGAAGTGGAGGAGACAATGTGACAGTTTGAGAACAACATGATATTTATATCTCATTTTGATCAAACATCAATTATCTGCATAGATAATAATGGCCATTTGCATTTCCACATGATTCCAAATCCAGTGGCCAGAGGAGGGGGCCCCAGGCAGTGGTGAGTGAGGATGTCTCCTCAGCCTGAGCCAGAACCTGAGCTCCAGGGAATGGGCCTTGGCTTTGGGATTTAGAGCACAGGAACCACATCACCCATTGACAGAGGGCAGAAGGAGCAGAGGGAAATGTGAGCAAAAAGATTAGCAGAAAATAAAATGAATTCTCAGACAAATAGTGAGGTCAATGCTGAACCCATTGTGCACACTTCTGTGTGAGTAGCAATGCAATTAGAAAACCATTACATTATAGACTGAAGAAGAGCTTTTCTCTTGATTCTCATGAGAATCAGAAAGATTGTCTCTATGGGGAATCTTATTGGGGTTCTCTTCTTTCAGTCTCATATTAAAGGATTCACCAAGTTGCCTTGAGCTACATTGAAATTTGGACCTGGCAACATTGGCTGAGTCTTTCTGCCTTCAAGAGGGAGAGGTGAAAGATTTTGTAGGTGATTGTGCTTGCTCCTATTGCAACAAAACTTTTATAATTCACATCAATGATAGCCTCAGGAACATCAGTTTAGATATGTTTTTAGTTACCTGAAAAGGAAGCTCCAGGCTCTGACAGGAACCCAGCCCTTACCCACCTCCCTGCACCTGCTTCTGCAGCTGCTCCTTGTGCTCAGTGGGTCCTGAGCTTCCCCTCATGGCCACCTCACAGAAGAAGTTTATGTATGGGTCAGCACTGCTTTCCCCTCACTGTGTCTCTCACACAGTAATAAAGGCCAGTGTCCTCATGTCTCAGGCTGTTCATTTGCAGATACAGCTGGCTCTTGGCATTGTCCCTGGAGGTGGTGAATCAGCCCCTCACAGAGTCTGCTTAGAATATGTTACCACTAGCATGAATAAATGAGACCCACTCCAACCCCTTTCCTGGAGCCTGTCAGACCCAGTGCATGTCATAATCAGTAAAGGTGAATCCTGAGAGTGAATAGGAGAGGTGAAGAGATGCTCCAGGCTGTCCCAAGTCACCTCCAGACTCCACAAGCTGCACTTCACACAAGACACCTGAAAACAGACATTAGAAGCAGAGTTATACATGGTCACACACATATGCACACACAAACACAAATGCACACACACATTCACACTGCTTCATCACCAGGTTCTCAAAAATATTACCCTGCAAAATTGACAAAAGGAAAACACAGCTCAGCACACACTTCACGGTACCTCCTCTTCCTCACTCCTGGGCACAGAAGAGAGAGAGCTCAGACACAGTGGAGGCAGAGTCCTTTCTGAGCTTCAGGGACTGGGCCTCTTCTTGTTCTCAGGATCAGAGGGATGGGGCCCATTTGCATGTCCTCTCCCAATAGTGCACATCAGGTCCCTCCTGGCCCTACAGTCTCTTCATCCAGAGCCCTCTGTGACAAGGGGCAGGGAGAAATCCTCTGATGTTAAGTGCAGGGAAAAGCATTTCAGTACTAGAAAGAGTGCAGTGCTTTCTCTCATCTCCTCGTGGAGAACGGTACTTATTATCCAGCTTTCTAACCCCCCAGTACCCACATGGCCCAGATGACAGACAGCATATTGTCTTCCTCTCATCTGCTGTTTACAGCGAGTGGGAGATTGAGTCTCTAGAAACTGTACATCAATGCTGATAACATCTGCCTGGTGAAAGGGAATTACAATCTGTAACATTTGCCCCCACAGTGAAAGCACCCAGAGGCTAGGCTGGATGTCCACCTGGGTCTGACCCTGTGAGTTCCCTCTCAATTCCCAAGGGAGACCAATTTCTCAGAGGATAAGGGAGGTGCTGCCTGGAAGTCTTGGAGGTGGGGCAGCAACAAGCTTCCTCCCAACCATGCTGCACATCTCATGGAAAATGGATGCTCCCCTCCCTCCATCTTCCTCCCTGCCATCCTGAAGTTTCTGCTTCAGGTTCTCAGGCTACCTGGGAACTTTCATCATAGACAGGATAACCTCATGTTATGCTCTGAAGAGGGCACCTGCTACAACTGTGTTAGTTTCCTAGGGCAGACCAGAGATCTTTGCTGTGTGTCCTGGTGAGGGCCTGATGGGGACAGGAAGGGGCTCTTGGTGGTGAAGGTAGCAGCCCCTCTACAGCACCCAAAATCCCCCCTCAAGTCTGGTGTTGTGATGGAGCTTGTGTCTAACCTCCAGAACATCTGTCTCTATCCCAGAGTCATGAAGTGGGTGGAAATAGCCATGGTGGAAGTCAGTCCAGATGTTCACCTGGTGCCAGCTTGTGCACATGCTCCTGGTCTTTTTATAGGGAACAGTTAGCCCAGTGGCACCTGGTGGTCATCCTGCAGCTCCTGGCTCATATTCACAAGGCTGCAGGTCTCTGCTAGGTGCCACCAACCTCAGTTCCCATGGTACTTTGGGCCACCTTGTCCAATATGAAATAACTCACTCCTGCACATGTAAGGATTGAACTTGAGGGGTGGCTGGGTTCATGTACCTAGAAATGGCATAATATAAGGGAGTTTGTTCATATGGGAGCCATGGTATATAGAACATATTTTGGGGCACCTGTATAATGCCTTGTTCACATTATGTAAGTGTTTGTTGTGTGTATATGTGTTTAATTTGCTTCAAAAAAATTCCCACAAAAATCACTACTTTAAATCACCACACCTTTTGTATCTCATGCCCAATTCTATAGGCACTCTTGGGATTGTGTAACTGGATCCTCTGCTCTGTTTTCATGTGGCTTCATCAAGTGTCATCAAGGCTACATTCTTTGTGACCTGACTGGGAAGGGATTGGATTATTGGCAGAATCCATGTCCTGGAGGCTGTAGGAATAATGGATGCTTGCTTTTCCCAAGTCACTGATGGTCTGAGATATGAAAGAGTAAGACTGCTGTCAACAAAGGGTTTCATATAACTGAAAATTTTCACAGGAGTGACAGTCCTTTTACTTTGCCATATTCTTTGGCTAGAAGGGATTCACAGGTCCTGCCCCTACTCATGTGTCTATTTGTGTGTGTAGGGAGGAGGGTTATATGAGGGTATGAGTACCAGGATGTGGGCATCATAGGGCCACCTTAGAATCTGTATGCCTCTATGTCCCTCTCTAGGAATTGTCTAAATGAAGGTCATTTTCCTAGATGTGTGTTGCCTCATGACTAACATGTCATTAGTGGAGCAGCTTGAACATGTCACCATCCCCATCACTGTGTCACTGAACATGTATTTTAGGATATGAACTGAATATGGAATGAATTCCCACAGTTTACCAAACACAATTAATAACATACCTAGCTATATCATATTAAAAATGCAAAAAATTTTGAAAGAAATAAATATTAAAATACCAAAAATGACTTATTTATGGAAGAAAAAGGATAAGAATTACATCATGCATCTCATCAGAAATCAGGCAAGCAAAAATGTTGAAAGGAATTCAAAAGAAAGCACCAATCTAGAACTCTATATTTAGTGAAAGTATCTTTCAAAAGTGAAAGGAATGTACCTTTGTTATGCAAATATTCTTATATTTGTATTTTTAACTACAATTCTTAGCCACTCCAGAACGTACTGAATCACACAATTGCCTCTTTATTACTCTAGCTTTTCTTCTAGCCTCAAGGACAGACTGAAACTCCCTCTTTCAATCACATTCACACTCACACTTCAGCACCATTAATTACACTCACATTACTATGTCCTCATTATCTCCATTCATTCCCATACCACTGCAATCAACTAAACTATAATTTCTGCACAGATTAATCACCAACTCACTAATATCTATGCCCCTCCTATCTTCTAGCAACTTATCTTCCAGAATCTACCTCCACGAGTCTGCTCACAATCCTTAGTTCATATCAGTAAGACCATGCAATATTTATCCTTTAGTGTCTGGCTTTTCTCACTCAACCTAAGTTTCCTGAGGTTTATCCATATTTTCTCATGTGGCAACACTTCATTCTTTCTTACAGCTGAATAATATTTCATCAAATGTATTTACCACATTTTGTTTCTCCATTCAGCTACTGGTGAACACCTGGGTTCCTTCCATCTTTTGGCAATTGTGAATAATGTCACTATGAACATTGGTTTGCATATATCTGTTCATGTCACTTTCAATTCTTCTGGGTATATAACTAGTAGTGATATGCCAGTTCATATGTCAAATCTATATTTAACTTCCTGAGAAACTGCCAAACTGACAACCAGAGTGGCTGTACCATTCCACATTCCCACAAGCAGTGAATGAGTGTTCTTATTTTTCCACATCCTGTCCAGCAGGATGAATCTCAGATACAGCATGGCACTGCTTAGAAAAGATGCAATGGTGGTTCTCTGGGGCTCACATTCTGTGATGCAAGAAGAGGGAAGGCAAGGAAACTTCTCCCCAGACCTGCTCTGCCCCTGCCCCTGAGGGTTGGCCCCTGTGCACCCTCTGGTGTCCCTGATCACCCCCTGCAGCCCAATCCCCTCCTGTGCCCTGCAGGGGAGTTTTAGGTCTGACAAAATTTTGACATCTCCTTACTGTGTGTCTTGCACAATAACACACGCTCTTGGCTTCTAAACTCAGTCTGCTCAGCTTTAAATAAATTTGTTTTTGGAGGTGTCCTTGGTCATGTCAAATTGAGATTTAAGTGCTGGATTGTAGTATGTGTTTCCTTGTATTCCATGGCATCAACCAAAGCCAGTTTCTCTCTTGGAGCCTGGCAGTTCCAGTCCATACCTTAGTTGTATAAGGAGAATCCAGAGAAGGTGCAGGTGAGGGACATGGTCTGTGAGGGATTCACCACACCATGTCTCCCACTCCTGAAGCTGCCCCTGGAACAGGACACTTGGGAACAAGAAGAACCACCATGAGTCATGGGCTAGATGCACTGTCCCAATTACCTTCATGTCTGAATCCCTGAAGCATTTATAGTTGGGAGCTGCCACCAGAAAGAGGAAGAATTAAAATAGTTCCATGTTCTTGGGAATGAGGCCCATTAATCCCAGAAAATATATTCTTAACTGAGTAGGAACCTTAATTTAAGTAAATGTGTGCTTGTTTCATCTGGTTACCTAAGTGGTGATTTGAATGTGGGAGGTAAAATTCTGCGTAAAGGTGAAAGGGAGTGTGGATGTTCTTTCTCTGGTTTCCTCTGTGAGGAGAATGCTGAGAGGTTGTTGTTCAGTTCTCTCACTTTATTAACCCCAGTTTCCTTTTCTTCAAGGCCAGAAATATCCTGAAGTTTCTGATCAGAGAGCTGGATATGGCCAAGGATCAAGGATGACTTTGGTATTGGGTCAATGAGATGTTAACCCCAGGGATGTATTATATACCACACACTCCCCACAAGTCCAGCACCCTATAATTTTCCAGAAACCCATTCTGATAAATTTATTTGTTCTGTTACTTCAAATTTATGGTATATTCCAAAATTTTGAGGCAGCAGCTAAATATAGCAATCACAGTGAATTCAGGGAAAACTGTGGGCAATCATTTTTCTTGTGAATGAGAATGGCTTTCAGTGAATAGTGAACATGGGAGAAGGCATCAGCACAAGCATCTCCATTTCTGTGCATAGCCAAGGTTTACAGTGCAGGTAAATTTGGCAATATAAGCCTATCACTAAATTTATTTTCACCTAAGATAGAAATTTCTGCTTAGATGATAATTATTCTTTATGTTCAAATTACATGCAACCCCCTAATCTTGTTCTCTCCTCATGCAACCATCATATCTGCAAGAACATTAAAAGAAAGGCTTTAATTAAATAAAAATGTATCAGGAATGCTATCTGGATTGAACATGATCCATTGTGAACCCGTTCTTTTATCTTACCTATCTATTATATATTGAAATGCTGTGTGAATGGTACAATGATGGCATTTTATGTAATAGAACCATAGTTTATAAGGGCCTTAATATAAGTGCAGGGAACTGGTCTCTGACACCACATGAGATGGAGAGAACAAAGTAAGAACTTCATTGCTTCTCCTAGAGAGGGCAAGGCTTTCCAATTCCTCCTCCTTTCCAGTTGAGGACATGGGATTCTACTTGATGGAGGGTGGGGGGATAACTTGCCTGGGAATTCTCAGAAATTTGAGTTAAATTGAGGGAAATAACTTCACAGAGATAGTAAATGAAAATTTTGTTCATATTTTCAAGCATATTCTCAAGACAGGACCAATTCCCATAATTTACAAAAAATCTTGTATGATATATATGTATGAATGTATTTAGACATACAATTTCTTAACAATAAAAGAAAGTGTTCTGAGTTTGAATCTTGGGTACATCATAGCACTGCATAGAAAAGACACAATGAATGTTCTCTGGGGCTTAAATGTTGAGAAGCAAGAAGAGGGAATCTAAGGCAAGGATAGGAAACTCCTCCCCATCTCCTCTCAACCTGCCCCAGGGGTTGGACTCTCATTGCCCACTGGTAAGCTAACCCTGCAGTCCAGTGATGTGTGCCCTGCATGGGAGGTTTTTGTCTGGGTTCACAATGATTTCCTCCAACTGTGTCTCTTGCACAATAATACCTGGCAGTGTCCTCAGTTCTCTGGCTGCTCAGGTTTAAATAAACCTCATTTTTGGATTTGTCCAAGGTGATGCTGAGTCGAGACTGAAGAGTTGGGTTATAGTTTGAGCTTCCACCAGTATGTATCCAGCTGACCTGCTCCAGCTGCTTTCCTGAAGCTTGGTGGATCCAATCCATATTACAGTCAGTTAAAGAGAAACCAGAGAATTTACAGGTGATGGACAAGGTGGTGAGGACTTCACCAGGCCTGGGCCTGACTCCTGCAGCTGCACCTGGAACAGGACACCTGAGGACAGGGGAACCACAGTGAGTCCTGTTCTCAGATGCATCCTCCCCATTACCTTCAAGCCTGAATCCTGAGACATTCACATCTGGAAGCTGCCACGAGAAAGAGGAAGAACCACAAGGTTTTCATGTTCTTGTGGATGAGGTCCATGAATCCCAGAAAATACTTTTCTAACTGATGACGAACCTGAATTTAAAGAAATGTTTGCTCTTTCATCTGTTCACTCATGTGGTGATTTGCATTTGGGAGGTGACTTTGTATGTAAAATGAGAGGGGATGAGGGGAGGTCCTTGTCTCAGGGGCACCCTGGGAGGAGGATGCTGGCTGAGCCATTGGAGAATACAGTCCTCTTCCAGGAGTGCTCATCACTAAACCAAGGTTCCTTTACTTTCAGGCAGATAATGTGTTGAAAGGGGAATCAGATTTGCCCAAAGGATCAAAATTGGCTGTGGGAATGTGTTCATTGTACCCCTTCTCCCAGAGATTATATATACATAAATTATTTGTAATTTCTGTGTGTCTGTTTATGTACTTATCTATCTCATATATGGAATATATAATATATAATATATATATATATTCTGTGACAATGTTAATTATAATGGATTCTATTTGATTTTGAATTATCAGTGGAGAAAAGGAGGTTTGGCACCACTTTCTCCGCTTTGTTGTCATTCCTCAATTGTAATTTCATGTGTGAAATTTAAGAAAGTTATCAGAGCTGTTATATATTTTCTTTAATCATATTAGTGGTATAATCCCCTCTGGCGGGCAGAAAGGACCTGTATGTGCCCTCACCTCTGACCACCATTTGCTCAGACACCATTTGCCTTGGTCATGCCCCATTGGGCATGTCAATGTCATACCTGTACTACTGGTGCAGGTCAACCCCCTCACCTGAACATTGATGGACTTTGATCCACTCATCTCTGAATGTCTTTCTAAATTATCATCTCATGAACAGAACATGAAAGAAGCATATTACAACCTAGCTATTCAATATTACTAGGTATTGATTAAATAATAAATTTAGTATGACTTATAATTCTAGCCTGGTTCCAAGTTGGTGAGGCAATAACATTAAGTGAAAAGAAATTCACCAGTACACTAATGTCATCATGATTATGGCAGGATTTGTGGATTCAGAACATCATAAGGCATGTTCCAAAGTTAGTATCTGGTACAAGAGTAATTCAGAAAGTTTACGCATGGAGGTGCTGTGAGGAGAGTGCCAACAAGAAAATGGAATCCACATGGGAATGAATTTTGTAACTGTGAGGACACTGTGCTGAATATCAAAGTGCATTTTTCACGACTGACATATTTCCACATCTCCTGTTTTTTGCATTGAATGTGAGGTTGGCATTTGGTTACATCAATTCATGTTGATGAACTTCTGTGTATATTGTGTCACATAACATTACAGCTTTTATGTATCAATGAAATTACCCAAATTTAATTGCATTAGTGAAATTTCACTGAACCTCTGTCTTAAGCCACATAACAGAGTCAAAACCAGGTTTACTTGACCCTTATCATAAAATGAATAGAGAAGACTTATGCTGAAATGTAGCTCTCTTAGTCTCATCTTGCACATGCTCCTGTTCCAGTCCCCTAGGCTACATGTTCCTTTTACCCCAAGCACTTGTCCCTAGTTCTGGCCCTGGATTATTGGTCCTGAGCTCCCCTGCACCTGCCCCCTGTCCTGGTTCCAGGTATGAGTGCTTCTGACTTCCACCTACCCCTGTTTCTGACCCCTTGGCTCCATGGCCCTGATTTTCTCCTGCATCTGGCCTTGGCCTCAGTGATCCTGATCTAGTCCTGCACTGATTTTAGTCCTTGCCCCTGAACTCCAAGTTGCTGAGTACCCCCTGTACCTGCCTTGGCTCTGGAGGCTGAGCTCCATGGTTCTGAGCTCTCTCTGCATTTGCCTCACATCCTGTCCTCTAGAAACTGTAGTGTTGTGCTCCCCTGCACCTGTCTCTGGTCCTGGCCTCTGGTTTCAGTGGTCCAGACTTTTCCCTCCATCTGACCATGGTTAATACCCCCCTGGACTCAATGATCCTACGATCCCATTGCATCTGCCCTTGTACCTGCATCTTGGCTCGGTGGTCAAGAACTGGTGAATCATCTGTTTGCTTCCTATCAATGAATGTGAACACCTCACCTCAGGGCTGGGGTTCCTCTCCCAGAGCTGCAGGGAGAGGGCTGGGCTGGTTTTAATCAGCTGTGTTTGGGGCCCATTTTTCATTTCCTCCTACCATAATTAAGATCTGGGGTTGGATGCTTTCCAGAGGGGACAGAGTGTCCTGTTGGAGTTGGCAGTGGTAACTTTCAGGAAAATGTGATTTCTTATTGTATGGTTGTGCTGAGCTAAACACATGCCAATCATTTTATTTCATTTTTACAAAAGCATGCTAAACATGGAAATAAGTATCAATGTTACCTCCACTTCACAGATGAAAAAACTACAAAAAGAATAAAAGAGGAATTGACTTGGAAAAGCAGAAAAAGAGGGATTCTCTCTGCAGAGAACAAAATAAAAGATCCCAAGCCAGGCAGGCAGAGAAAAACAAGCTATCACTAAAGGAAAATATCATTTTGGTGTCCAGAGCAAAAAAAAAAACTTCAACTTAGGAATAGATAGTAACAGTAAACTCCAAGTCAGCCACAATTACACTCATGGAACCCCCTCAATAAAGGCCTAGCAGAAGGTAGATTGTGATCATATCAAAGCAGGAAAAAGGAATTATAGTTTTAAAAACTAACAATACAGGAAATAAAATAATATAATATCTACTATCTCATGCAACAGGTCTAGCTTTCAACAAAAATTTTAGGGTAAATAAAAGAACAAAAGAGCAGTCTTAGAATGAGCATAATATGTGATCCAGATGCTGGAATTAAAATATATAAACAAATAATTTAGTATCATAATGATTAATATGATGATATCCTTTTTTTTAAACAAAAGTTGACAAATCATGTGAAGTAGGTGGAAATTTTACCTCCAATTTGTAGATGTCAATCTCCAAACAGAAACATAGAAGGATTTTGTGATGTGCCCAAGAGCTCATATCTGGTGAGAGAGCCCCAGTGTTTGGGCCTATTGTCCCCTTAACCAGGACAGATTGTGACATTCTGAGTAAGGTTTTCAAAAACCTATCTCTATTATGGTGTGAGTTTGTATTCTAGTATTTACTTAAAGAACATATAGTTTACTAGGTTTATGCAGATGAATATGTAGGGGCCCCTGATAATTCACATGTCATTGCCTGTCTTTCTTTTTCTTTTTCTGTAAAAATATATTCAATTTACAACAGCCTTATTGAGGTATAATTTAACTGCAATAAACTGCATACATTTCTTGTTTTCAGTTTGATAAGTAAGGATATGTGTATACCCATTATTCATAGCCACAATAAAGATAGGGAAAACATCCACCAGGTTTCAAATTTTCCTCTTATACATCTTTAATTCCTCCCTCCAAACCATTCCCTCATCCTATTATGTCCAAATGCATGTACTGATACTATTTTTTGTCTTGTATGTATCTTCCAGAATTTATATAAATTGAATTGTACAGTGGGTACTTTTGGTAACTTTCTATCTCTCAGAATAATCATTTGAGTTTCCACCCTCTTTAGTATGAATCAAGCATTCACTGATTTTGATGCTGAGTGGTTTTCCAATGTTTACTCATAGCACATTGTTTTTATCTAGTCATTTCAAGAAACTTGGAAACTTTCCAGGTTTAAACTTTTATAGGAAAAGTTACTGCTTAGCTTGATTACATAAGAATTTGAGAAAATTTTTCCTTTATTCTTATTAAAAAAACAAGACAGCAAGAAAGATGGAAAAACTGAAATTAAAACTGTTCTTTGTTCCATCAGATAATTATTCTACTATATGCTGTTTGAAGACAGCCATTTTAAATTTAAATGCATCAAAGTGTAAAAAGTATATTTGGATAAATATATGTCATGAAAACATGGACCAAAGGAAAGTTAGAGTCTCAATATTACTTTAGGACAAAGTAGAGTTTCCCAAATGAAGATTATTACTAATCAAGATTGATATTGCATAGTCATGAAGGGGCCTATTCTCCACATCCCAGTTGATGGAACTGATCATTGAAGTAGACAAATGCACATTGTAGTTGGAAACATCAACATTCCACTCTACACAATTGTTCAATAACTAGGAAGCTAATAATGGCAGACATGGATAACAGGAATAGAATTTTCAACCACCTTGATCCAATGGCCATTTATAGAATAGTCCACTGAAAAGCATCATAATATATAAACAATCTCTGGCCACAAGTGATTAGAAGATATGATAGTTAATCTTATTGTTGTGTCCTACTTTGGATCTTTGTACAACAACAAAAAAGATACTGTTGTAATGACCTGGCAAACCCCCTTCTAGGTAATCACCTAATAGAATTGAAACAGGGACTAAACAGATATACACGCAAAGTGGTGTTATTTACAATTGCCAAAATGTGGAAACAACCCATAAGGACATGAACAGATGAATGGATAATTGCAATGTGATATACATATACAGTGGAATTTTATTAGAATATAAAATGTAATGAAGCTCTGATACATACTACTACATGGATGGAACTCAAAGAGATCATGTTGAGTGGAATAGAAGAGATAAAAATTAAAAATATTGTATGATCTCAGTTATATGAAATAGAGTCAGAAACTTGAATACAGGTTACCAGGGGCCCCTTTGTAGGAAGTCTAACTTGGACTTTTATTGTTCTATTTGTCCAGCTGCCTCTGTGAAATGCTACAAGATGGAAGTGACTAGGACCTGTTGTCATTTTTCCCAAGCCTATCCCTCAACAGCAACCAGAATGCTGGACTTCAGATGACATAGTTGAAGATTTCATGTCACATCAACAGTCCGGCAGTAGCTTGAAGAGTGTTTTCAGAAGATGGGCTGATTATTAAAAGCAAACCCAGATACAAATAGGCATCAGTTCTGGTAAGGATACATATGGTCTGAAATAATTGACTTGCCAGGAAGTAATACAAGGGGTCATGGTGAAAGATAATCTTTCAACTCATACACTCAATGGGACAAGCTAATTCAGGCTTGATGGGAGGCAGCCCTGCTCAGACTCCATTGTACAAGCTGGAGGAAATCTGGATATGAACACAGTGGGCACCAGCACTGGTAGTGAAATACTGGGTGGACCATATCATCATTGAACTCTGACTTCCCTGGACTCTCTGGACTATCAGCACAGCTTTCCTTAGCTTGGAGGGGATTGTTCAGTTTAAACACTAATACATTTCCTTGAAATTTTCAATGTTAAATTTCCTTGCTTGGTATCAACTTTTTAAACTAGATTATGCCCTAGAAATTAAAGCATTTACTTCTCAGTTTGATATGGAAGAAATTTTCAAAGAACTGATAGGATTATGCAAACCACCCAGGATAAACTAACAGAAGAGATTATTCAAAGAAAATAAAATATTATTGTATTTTCTATGGAAAGTTCCTATGAACACTGTGACACAACTAAGAAGAGATTAAGCTCTTATTAAGCTGTATTTCAAGATAAAGGAGGTTGTTTTAAAATGAGATATGAAGAGGATTGATTTGTATGAAATCAAGAATGTTTATCATACTGATCATGGCAATTTTTTGAGTTGTTTACAGGTTATATCTGGAAGAAGATGAGATGTGGAACTTTTCAAGAAGTTTCTCCAGGGTGGGTTGGGATGAAATAATTCAAGAGATGCCCTGGTACAGGACTGTGTAGCTGATGGTGCCCTCTAGTGTTCTCTCTGGACTGCACAGTCTGCTTGCTCCTGGAGTTAGTTTTCTCTGGACTGGAGGATTTGGGTAGAGGAAAGCTTCCAAATAATCTTCCAAATAAATATTTTGCTCTATGAAGAGTAGAGGAATATGAGGACAGAAGAGATGATAAAATTGAGGATTTCATATGACCCTAATGAAGCAGACGGTTTCTCTTGCCAAAGTAAACATGAACTCTGTCTGGAAACTCCTTTGCTCCCTGACTTGTCACTACTTATGAATTGAATGTCCCCAACAACTCATCATGTTTCTTCATGTGAAGAGCCAGCAGCCATGAAATGCAAAACAATCTGTGACACAGTCAGATGGAAACTACTGTTTCCAGCCTTTCATACCATTTCATTTCCAGAATTTCCTACCAATTCATAGCCTCTGGTTACTACTCATATATTGATGAACAAGGTATGGGTCAAAATTTACATCAGGGATAAATTCAAATTTCAATTACTGTGTGTCAGTTGGTTTTCTGGCATAGTTACAAACTGGAAAGTTTGACAGGAATGGGCACAAAGGGACAAATACCACAGAAAACAACATGGAGCCTTAGGAAACACACTGAGAGCCCTGACTGTAGGTGGATGAGATCATCTCTAGAAGCTGCTAAGAGCATGTTTCTTCCTCTGTATTCTGGTAACATGGTGTGCTCAGTTTATAAATATTCATTAAACATTTTTACCTTCTTGGTATCTGCATTTTATATATGCCTCTTACAACTTAATAAGAGCTTAACCACTTCTTAGTTGTGTCACAGAGCTCATAGGAACTTTCTACAGAAAAAAAAAGAATATTCATGGGGTCAACATAACTTTGATCCAAAAAACTGGGAAACTCATCATAGGAATAAAGAATTGTATTCTGGTTAGCTGTAGCTAAAAAAAATCTTGTTTGAAGCCAGATTGCAGGCCCCTAATTAGCAGGTGTTAGAGAAGACTACTGGGAGGAAAAAAGATGTTGACTCAAGCTCTGGAGGAGATACTAACTGATAATGATGAATCTGGAAACATTTACAAGTCATTCAACTTGGAGATACTAGGTAAGGGTGAACTGCTACTTTGTGTTATGCTTTTATGATGACAAGATACAAAGCATCTTGGCCTTTTTGTAAGAAGTCTTGAGACATCTGGAACTTAAAAGTTTAGTGTAACCTCCTGAGGAAAGTCACCATTAATCTTGAGGCCATACACACTCATATTAGTTATCATGGAAAAGGAGCTTAAATTCCCTATTGACTCTTCTGACATTCTCAATTCAGGCCTCCTGATAATAAATGGTTACATGAGGTTCATGTGTTAAAAACAACTTGATGTAAATTTTCTTTCACAAGAATGAAGAAAGTTTGAAAAATCCCCATCTAGTTTACCACCTGCTCTTGGGGAGATAAAAACAGCCACAGAAAGCAAAGGACTTGCACAATGTCACAATGCTCTAGAGGGAAAGAAATAGAAGGTGAACCCTATTCAGGGTCTCCTGATCATCTGAATTTTTTAAAGGGCTGCTGTGTTGCACAAGTCCAAGGACTTTTATTCACAATGTAAGCTGTGGGTAGTTCAACTCAGCTGCTCTAGCCATATCCCATTATTTCCAGAGTAGTATTCCCCTTCTTTGTCTCTCTTATTCATTCATTTCTTCATTGAACAATTATTTCTTGGGCCTCAAGGATGTGCCAGATAAGAGTTCTAGGAGGTTGAAATGCATCAGCAATCAAAAGAGACAAAGGTCCCCACTGAAGAGTTTACATTCCAGAGGAGGGAGATGATAAACATTAAGAAAAGGAAGATAAGAGTAAGTGGCATCCATTGCGGGTGTAGTACCACACGGATGGGGAATGGTTGTGTGGGGTGTTGTTGGGGGTGTGGGTGGTGCGGAGCATGGGAATCCCTGTAGTTTCTGAGTAATATTTGGGTAATCTAGGCACCTTTATAAAATGTATATATATATATAACAAATAACAATTATGTAAACAAATGCACATATATGCATATGTATTTATATATCATTTTACAAATTAAAAAAAATTAAAAAATAAAATAAAATAAAATAGTGCCTGAACCCCCCCCCCAAAAAAAGAGTAAGTGGCATTGGGAGTGCTGGGAAGAATGGTGGCCTCATTGAGAAGAGACTGGGGCAAAGCCCTGGAGTTGAGGGAATTAGCTAAGTGCATCCCAAGGGGAGGAGCATTCCAGGAAGAGGGAACTACAAGGAGACCAGGGGGCTGGAGTGAGGTGTGATGTGGGGAGGGAAGGGCAGAAGTAGGAGAGGAGGTCCAAGAAGTGGGTAGGGTCTTGCTGCCTCAATAAGGACTTCAGATTTTAGTCTTAGGACCATGGGGAACCATTGTAAGATCTCCACAATTTGATTCCTTGGAAACTCATCTCAATCCCTATTATTATCCAGTCTCATGGGTACTATGTCTCCCCTTCTTTTGAGAGCCAAATGTGAGGTGTGGATACTATTACAATGCATGCAAAAGCCACCACCCTATGATGAGTTAGTGTAGGCCAGGAGGGAAACAGCACCAGGTAGAAGAGTGCCATGTCCTGCAGACTGGGGATGTGCACCATCATCATGGCATATTTCTAATGACAAAAAATGCATACCAAATCCCTACAGTGTACTCGATAGCCTGTGTGCACTTACCCTTACAATAACCCTATGAGGTATACACTATTAGGATTTCCTTTTTAGAGATGGGGATGCTGAAATTACAGCTAGTAAATGTCAGGCTTGCCCTGGGGTGTGTGTATATCCAAAGTCAGACTCCCAAACATTACATTATACAAGCTCAAGAAATAACCCACCCTGAACCTTCTCCTTTTGTCCACTACACCATACCTGCTCACTGGCTTCCCCTCTGCTTAGATGATGTTTTCATCTTTTAGGCAGAAGCCTATCATTCAGATCTTGGTCTAGGAGGGGAAGGAACACAGGGCCCCAGGTTCACTAACACAAACTCCTCGCCTATCCATTACTCCTGTGTGTAGTCTGATACCTTGCCCTCTAGGGAAAGGGGACTTTGTGGGAGCAGAGATGGAAGCAATAAATAGGACAGAACAGACCTCTGCTCTGTTTGGTTTTCATTGTCTTCTCATCTCTAGGTTTGTCACCTGACTTGGTCCTGGGTCAGTAACATGAGTATATGCAATGAGAAAAAATGGAAAAAAACTGGCATGCCTCTTTCCTGCCCATCTGCATCCAAAGGTCCTTAACAGTGGTCTTGGGGCACTATTGTTGCAGCAGAAGGAATGAAACCCAAGCAGCACTCTGAGGGGGCAGATGAACAAATAAAACAAAGTTTTATTACACAGGGGCCCCGAGGAGAGTCATGTCTCCAAATATCTGAGTGAGTGTCTTGATTTCCATAAGTTTATATAGGAACTCTAAGTGGAACTCTAAGTGGGCAAATTCATAAGCAATTGGGCAGGCAGGGTTACAAAAGCAAAAGGAGCTAGGTTAGCTTATCTTCCTAAAGCAGAGAGCTATTAGGAATGAAAAGAGTCATTATCTGTTTACAGTTGTAAATTCCAGTTGAAAGGGGCAGACAGGGGGTGCTTATATTCCTAACAAAGTGGATTCTAGGGCAAAAAGGGGAGGAGGGAGTAAAGGGACCAAGGGGAGCTTATTTTCCTAAAGCTGTGGGTTTCTGCTGAGAGGGGTTAGTGCCCCAGGCCTTTCTTTACCACTATCTGTGCTCCCACAACAACCCCCCAGGGTTCTTGGGACAGGGGCATTATTGTGGTAGCTTTGTGATCCTGAAATGAGATGGTCTTGACCCATGGGTATCCTGGACCTCAGAAGCTCCACCAATAAGGGGCACCCCACTTTTCTCTTTCTCCTGATTCCCTGACTCCCTGCTCCTTCTTTGTCTCCTCTTCCTCTTCCCCATCCCAGACCTCCCTTTTCCTTCAGTCCACACTCCTGTCTCTGGAGACTTCAGCCATACCCATGGCTTCAGCCAGACTTGGAGGGGATGCAACTCACATCACCCTGCCTCCTAAATCCTGTTTTAGATGTGGAGGTGAGGGAAATTCTGTCAGGAGAGGGCCCTGAGTACCTGAATGAAGTGAGGGAGCCAGCCAGGCAGCATGAGCATTTCATACAGAGGGAACAAAAAGGAAAGAAATCTAAGGAGGCAGCAAATGGGCTGTGTTCTGAAAGCAGCTCCCTGGAGAGGGGTGAGCAAGGAGGAGTGTATAGGCACTGGGCATGGAGAGAGAGCCAGATGTCAGACCCTGTAGGGCCTCAGGCACAGGAAGATTTAGGATTTCATTTCATCCTAAGGGCAAAACTATGAGAGGATGGAAGCAGGAAAGGGACATGCTTTGTCTTATATTGTGAAAGGTGAGGGGAAACCAGAGAGGAGGAGAGTGAAAGTATCCCATTAGGGGCTATTACATAATCCAGATGAGGGTTGGCCATGGCCTGGGATCCCAGCTGTTGAGGAGTGGTCAGTTCCAGTTTTGAAGGTTTAGCTGGCAGGATTTTCTGATAAATTAGATGTGGAATAGGAGAGAAAGAAAGGAGTCAAGGTTGGCCTCAAATATTGGTGGGAGGAACAGCCAAAGGAGATCTGAGGAGGAGCAGGTTGGAGGAAAATCTGCAGTTGGGTTTTGCATATGGTAACTCTGAGATGACTACTGAGAACTCCACAGGGTGAGACCTGCAGGCAGCTGGGCAGTGTAGGGTGTGGTCTACACAGCAAGCCTGAGTCTGTGCCACTGGCTGTGCTTCTGCCCTCAGGCTCTTTTCCTCACCAATCCATCCTGTGATTTCTGAGGCACTCTCCTACGGAGGGTTTATCATGCCATATCCAAGAAACAGCCCCTCTTGTTTAGCAAACCAATCCCAAAGAGCTACTGTTAAAGGCCTCCTGTGATTCCACTACACATGACAGATAGTTTTTCCCCCTAGGCCGGGACAAAAGCCTCTGCTCCTCACAAGAGCACTGCCTCCCTCCTGCAAACTCCCCTATTTATTATGCCCTTTGTTCCTCTTGTGGGGAGTGGCCTCCCTTCCAATGCAAGTCTTCTAATATCCAGCCTTCTACCTGCCTCCTGAATGAAGCCTCGGTACAAGGGCGATCTACAGAGTTTGCTTTTAACAACATGCTGACTGCACATGTGCATTGGGGCTTTGTTTGTTTTTGTTAATTTAGTCTCCACAATTGTGTTGTAAAGTCCACAAGGACCTACCTCATTGACAGCAGCCCCACAGCACCTGGCAGTGCGTTACTAACCAGTGCTCCTCTGCTCCTCAGCACTCTGAGAGTAAGCTATACTCTGGAGTTCCCTGCAGGGTCAGGCTGAGCTGGACTTAACCTGAAATGACACCCTTACTTAGGTTCCCCTTCCCTATTCTTCTCTTGCCTCTACCAGCCCCTGAATCCTTGCTCATAGTCTGCTTCCAGGAGCACCCATTTCAGTAAGCATTCCAGAGTTACTTGACATGGCTCTAGACTGGAGAAGGCCAATAATCAGTGCTCATGAGCAGCTCCAATGCACATTTGTTCACTCCTCTTCAGTACACCCTCTGCCCACATGCCAGGAGTGTGCTAATGCTGTACAATGGAAGTGAGGTAGTCTGGGCCAGTATAGATACTACTAAGAGCATAATTGAGGACATTAAATTAAAAACAAAATCCTAATTTCACATGCAATCAACATTAAAAGGGGCCTCAGATGTCACTGAGTCCAAACCTCTCTTATGCCCAACTTCCTTTATCTTACAGCTGCCCCTGTATGTAGGTGTTCAGACTCTGCTCGATCCAATAATGGGCATCTTATGTCACTTTGGCAGTTAGCTTCAATTTAGCTTGTTCCAATTGTCAGAAAGGTTGTTTGGTTTTTTGTTTGTTGTTGTTTTGTTTTGTGTGTGAGTGTATTGAGTCCTGACCTAGCTCTCTGAAACTATTAAGACTGCATGTATCCTTCTACTCATACACTTGTAGTAAAGCTCATGGACATACTAGAAAGAAATGAGACTGCTCTGAGGCTCAGAAACCAATCTGTGAGTCTTCAAGTGTTAATGAGCCTGATCTTTAATGAACCAAGTCAGGTCTTCATTTCTCCACCTGTCAAGGTGTAAGTAAACAAATTGGCTCCTTAACACCTGAACACTCTCTCATCATGACATATTTGTTCCAAATGATAGTTTTTCAACCTTAATAATTAAATCACCCTTCAAGACTTGACAAGATTCCTGAATTCAGAAATTTAGCTGCACCCCTAACAATGTGGGGATTATTGCTAATAAAAAACAAGGCACAGTCACTTGTGATTTGTATTTGTTTTTTGTTCAAGACTACTCTGTTAATGTTTATAGCCTCTCAAAATAAGAGATGGAAATTCTATCACATCATCATTTTCTCATTTCAAATATGATTGAATAATCATCCAAGATAAAGTGAGACAAGTGGAAATAATTAGGAAAGGAAAAAAGGCCCAGATTCAATTTTCATTCCATTCCATTTTATTCCAGGAGCAAAGGCATTCTATCAGTCTGAAATGAGACATACTTCCAAAAAAAAAAAAAAAAATGAGTCACAATCAAAGGCCTTTTGTTTTCCCTTTCTCCAATGAACACAGTTTAGCTGGGATTTGCATATTTATGTATCACCTTATAGGGATTCCTTTGTTCTCCAGAAATCAAATGCCTCCAAAATATGTTCCTGAAGGAACTCCATCAGAACAGAAGATGAGTAGGGTTTTTTCCCAGAGCTCTAAGTTTTACGGCCAGAACATTCTTATCAGGGGTTCTCTATGACACTTCAAGGAATGTGGGTCTCAGAGAATTAACTCATTGCCAAAGGGCTTAAAAATAATTGCAATGAATTAACTGATTATATTATATTAATTATAATAATTTCCAATTGAATCTAAGAATTCTCTCTCTAGGGGATTCCTTAGCACTGACATTTATGAAGTGGCTTTGCCATATCATAGGTAATTAATCTCCAAATAAATACTATCAAATCCATTTCCTTTGGGAATGACAAATTTACAAAGAGGGAAATAAATGAGAATAGATTTAGAAAAACAGAATTGGAAGAAATGTCTTTGGGAATATGCTGTCTGTTCAATTGGGTACCCCAAGCTTTGATATACGGGATATCTATTTGGTTAGTAGTGACTCCAAAGGTAAAAAAATTTATCCATAGCTAATTAACTAATAAACATAAAATATTGAATGGGCACCCATGCCAAGGTATTATCACAATAAAAGAAATGAAAAATCAGCCCCAGTAGAGACACTATAAAACTGGTTATTTAGTAAAATAATGGTGATTAATGTGAACTGTTCACAGAAGCAGATTTTCAGGGTAATAAAGGAATTAGTGTCCAATAATTCTATAATGTCCAAGTCTATAGCAGTGCTGCCCAATAGAACTTTCTATGATGATGGAAAAGTTCTGCACTTTCCAAAATTGGTAGGCACATGTGATTAAATGAACACTTGAAATGTGGCTAGGGCAACTAAAATTTTAATTTATTTTAATTTATTTTTAATTTACAGTATTTAACTGCATAGCACTAGTGAATCCTTGATAAGTGGTAGCAGCTCAGCCTTTGTCTAAAACCTGTTGGTGACAGGGAATTCAATGCTTTATAATTTAGCACCCTCCATTGTTAAATAGGTCTAATCATTAGAAAGTTTTGCCTGAAACTGAACTGCAATCTATCTCCTCATAATTTACACCCACTAGAGTTTATTCCTCCCCACCTTTTCCCCAGACCACACAGAGTAACTTGGCTGACAAGTTTACTTCTAGTTCTTTTCATATGTTAGAATCCTCAAAATGCTATAATATCATAGAATTACAGCCCTGAAAGCAGCTGGGGATTAACTTCCTTATGAGCCATCCAACAGCTCTTTTCTCCAGGCTGAACATCTGTAGTTTCTTCTATAAAGAAGAGGATACTTAAGTAAGAAGAGCTTGCGCCTTTTAGTTTGCCAAACTGTGATTCAACTACTGTGTGATACTAAGCAGATTTATTCACTTGCCTTAGTGTCCCATCTGTAAAATGGGGATAATGTCATTTAGCTATCTTGGTTGCTTTAAGAACTTAAATGAAAAAAATATTAAGTCCATGTTCTCTCATCTAGCATATTAATCTCCTTACCATTCCAGTCATTCTCTACATTGGACCTCAATGGTCTTTGTGCAAACAGTATTCAAATTGTAATAAAGTGAACCCAGTGTCTGACTAGGACAGAGTAGATTAGAACAAATACTCCCTTATTCTAAGCTTTCAACTGCTATTAATACAGCCTAAAAGTGTCAATAGCTTTTTATATCCTCTTTACTCACTCACTCATTCATTCATTCACTCACCCTGCATGTATTTACTGAGCCCTTACCATGTGCCTGTAACTGTGCTTGACCTGGGAGATAAAGTGGTGCACAAGACACTCAGGCTCCCTATCTGTGGGGAGTTTACATTGTGGCTGGAATAAAACTTGCCATCCTTTTGCTTTATATGGCATTTAATTCTTATAACAACCCCACATGACAGGCACTACTGTCCTCATTTTACAAGTGGGCAAACTGAGACAGAGATGCAGTGAATTGCTCAAGATCTCACAGCGAGTGTGGGAGACAAACCCAGGTGGTGTGACTCTCAGCACAAACTCCTCCTGTGGAAAGCCATACTTTTTACCTTCTTAGATCCATTTGTTAGTCCACATGACTTATCACATTGAATCTTCTGAGTTAACCTGTAAACCGGTTGTCCGTGCCTGCTAATACATGTGTTTCATAAAAGTTATTTTCACTCTTGTCATCTCCATTACCACCACAACTGCTTAGTTCAGGCCTTCATCACTTCTTTTTTGTTTGTTTGTTTTATTGTTGTAACAACAGCAGCAACAACAAAACAGTTACATGTCTATTCTAAGACTATTACAAGGCATTCTATAAATGTATAACTAAGAGCCCACCTTTACTGCACACTCACTATCAGGCATTATACAAAAACAATTTTCAGGGATTAATATCCAACAATTCTTGAAGGTCAGCATATTGTGTCTGTATGTGCACATGTGGAGGTGTGCCCAACATTTAATTCCTTTAGTCCTTTCTCTTTTTAAAAATAACTTCTCTGAGGCATACTTTCTCTACAATAAACTGCACCTGCTTACAGTGTACATTTCAAACTGTTTTTGCATCTGTGAAGCCACTACTACAAACAAGGTACAGAATATTTCTACCATTCCTTAAAGGTTCCTTGTGCACCTTTCCATTGCATCTCTTCCTCTATTTCTAGCCCCAGGCAAAAAAAATGATCTGCTTTCTATCATACACATTAATTTTCCTTTTCTAGACTTTTATATAAATGGAGCCATGTGGTATTTTCTCCTTTGTGTCTGTGTTCTTTTACTCTGCACAATGATTTTGTTGTGACATGTAGGAATATTTCATTTCTTAATTGATTTTATTTTATTCCATTTTATGGATACCATATTTTATTTGTCCACTCATCTGTTGATGGACATGTGGATCATTTCCAATTTGGCATTATAACAAATAAAGCCACTGTGAACTGTCTCATACCCAAACAAAGAGACACACACACAAGTACACACAACTTGCCATTGAGTAAAATCCCTGAATCTTTTTTTCATATATGTTGCTCCTTATTTCTGATGGCTCTTTATATTTGGAAGCTAACATTTTAAAGCTCCATGGTCATTTGGTGGTAGAGGATCTCTTCTTGTCTGCATTTCATTTAACCCAGGCACTCAACTGGTTATCACTTTGAGGTCTTCTACAAACTTAATGGAAACATTCTCTGACCTTAAAGGTGATATTAAATCTCTGCCAAAGAAGATTTATCTTCTTTAACATTGAGCTGTCAATAACCACTTAAATAATAGCTTATCTAAGATATAAATTGTAAAAGATAAGAGTGTGGGCTCTGGATCCAGAGTAGATGGATTTGAACTTTCATATTCTTACCCATGAAATCTTAGACAACTTGAACAATTTAACATCTCTTTAGCTCAGTTTCTCTGTAAAATGTGAATAATAATAGTACCTAATTTATAAGGTGGTTGTTAGGCATAAGATGAGGTAATAAACACTTCACTGATATGTGGTATATAGTTAATGTTCAATACATGTTAACTGCTATTTCTGTTATCATTATTTTTCATTAATTTCAAGTGTGAAAACATGGTAACATTCCTAATTTATTTTTTCTTCACAATAAACTGCAACCATTTTGGGGTGTTTTTTTTTCCCTCTCTCTTTTTTCAGTCTTTTCCTTTGGTATACCATAGTGTGACAACATGACAAATGAAAAAGAATGGGGTCTTTTGGATCAACCGAATACAACTTTAAATCCCAGCTCTGCCACCTATGACTATGAGGCCTTTGGCAAGATATTTGACCTCTCAAGGCTTCAGTACCTTGGGGTAGAGTGAGAGTGATATCACTAACTCTGTAGAGCACTGGATCTTAACCAGAAAGATTTCAGGGGGTCCATGAGCTTGAATTGAATATTCAAAAAAACATTATTCTTGTGGGGACATGTTGGTGCGGGTGTGATATATTTATTAAATAATACACAGTATAGTGTGGACTTAGTAAGGTGTCCATGGTTTTCACCTGATTGGCAAAGGGGTCTGTAGAACAAAAAAGGTTAAGAAACCCAGTGTAGAATTATCACAGGATTCCATGAAGTGACATAAGGAAAGAGGCTAGGGCAATATATAGTTAATTTTTGTTGCTCAAAATTAGAAGCTATTTCTATCACTAAGAGTGATATCTTTTAGTAACACTCTGGGGTCTTGCTTAGTCTCAGAACCAGAGCACATGGCCAAACAGTGTCTTAATCAAGACATTAGCACAGTTTGTGTGGATGAATATCACCCTGGAATTATCTCAGAAAAATGTAGCTAGCTTTCATTGCCCTGGAAGAGTCCAGAATATATTAGAAACCAAAATCAACAACAAAAACATTTTCAGAACACTTTGGATATGTTAATACTTCATCTAGATGTCCTATTTAACAAAATCTGCACCCTTGTCTAGCTATTCTGAGCTGAATTGGGGAGTTGAGATTTGAAAGGATGCTGATATCAGAAAGCATGCAGATTTTCTCATTATATATCTACACATGCATACATGCGCGTGCACACACACACACACACACACATTTGCTGAAAATGTCAGCATGTGGCTTTATGCCTGTAGTATACCAATCAACATATCAAAATTCAAATTTAGGATTCTGATTCACAATACGACATTTTTCCCCTTTTTTCTCCCCCTCACATGGAGTAAATTAAATTCAGCCTTTGTTGGAAGGAAAAGTAAAATGTGTTTCACACATGCATTTAGCACTATTCTGTTCTCTATACCTTAATTATGCTTTAAATTTCTGTGGGATCTTATATTCCTGAGACTCAATTTACTTTTATAAATATTCATTGACTTTTCCCCCATCTCCATTAGTGCTGCTAAACATCACCCCCCATTCTGCATTTGGAGAAACTGAGGCCCCAGCGAGTAACATGAGAAAGAAGCTCCTCAGAAAAAATGGCAACCCTCCTGTAAAGCTTATAAATAATGGTTTAATGTTCAGGTATTAAATCAGAGGTAGTCAGCTCATATTCTAGGAACACTGACATTCCTTATTGCATCTTTTTCTTGGTACAAAGTACACTAACCGAATAGCTGCCCTGTGTTTAAAGAAAAATGATTACAAAAAAGAACAGTTGGAGAAAACAAGCCCAAAGTACTTGGATTTTAGTCAGTGGGAGTCCATCACAGGAAGTAATGGGCTGAGAATGTTTCTATTTTTTCACCAAGTAATCCATATGCAAATTTCCTGTGGTATTCAATATGCACTTCCAAGCTCAGTAAATAGTTTCTATTCTTTTCTGCTTAGCCCACTCAGCTTTTTCCAATTAGGCTGTTTATTTAGAAAAAAGAAAACATCTAAAGACAGGATAAGCTCTGTATCTTATGGAGAAAGAATGACTATTAGAATTTCTTTTAGGATCCAGAGGATGCATTCTTTACCCATCCTTCCTGCTGGGATGGGTAATGAAAATAAAGTAAAAGGGGGATGAAGCTTTTTACTTCATTTGGTTAGTTCAGCTGAAAACATGCCTTTGGCCATCTGGATTTAAATCCAAAATTCATGGCAACTGAGACAATGGTGCACATGGAGTAGGCCTGTGGGTGAAAATAAATAGAGAGAGATATGAAAGCTCCAGAGGACCCACCTGGTGAGCAACAGCTCTGCAGAAGCAAGAGAATTCACAAAGTGGAGGGAACAAGGGGACAGGCTGGGGAGAGAGTGGAAATAGCTGAAGTTTGCAGTTGTGTCAAAGAAAGATGACCCAGGAAACAGTTATAGACTGGAAGTCTGTTTCAAAAGTATGTGCTTGCAGAGCAGTATATACACAAGGGAAGACAGTCACGCTGCAAGTCAGGGCTTTGCATCTTTGGACACAGCTCCCATGACAACACTTGGTATTCTGCCTATCCTTTCCAAGTTTTACATGGAACGTTGGAGGTCATTTGGTGTAAAGAATAAAGGAGGCCAGTTCAGCCAAAATTTCTCAACATAGCCACCTACCTTTTCTATCTATTTATTTAGAAGGAAAGAAGAGAGAGAGAGAAAGAGAAAAAAAATTTAAAACCCTGAACTTGAATTCCATAGAAGGTATAGGGTGGAGGTGGGTATTGGGCAGAAGTGTTACAGTACCCAAAAAAGGAATCTGTGCCACTGAGATTGGTCTCCTTCAAGAGGCTGTAGAGTCAAGCTCAAAAGACATAATACATATGATTATATTTTGCAAACGTTTCAAAAAGCATCATACCAGTGAAAGATGGTCATCAGCAGTGGTTATTTTTGGCACTGGATTAAAGACCAGGAAATATCCAAGATGTTTCCAGGCTACTGGAACAGATTCTTACCAAATAGGGTTGTGAAGAATTAGTCATAAAAAGTTCCAAAATGTCAGATTAATTTCTCTCCTAGAATTTAGAGATTCAAAAGCCATAGGGAAAAATAACTGATAAAATATAGATAAGAATAGACTGTTCACTTGGTAATTGAATAATATATCAAGCTCTTCAGATATATCCACAATGAGTTTGGTTTCCATGTCCTAAGATAAATAGCAATAAGAAGCAAAATCTAGGGAAAGAAGGGCTTTAAGATAAACTTTTATATAAAGGGAAGTTTCACTTTAATGGCAGTGGAAAAGACAGAGGAACCTGAATGAAGTAGTGCATGTGTGTGTGTGTGTGTGTGTGTGTGTGTGTGTAGGTATATGGATATATCTCCAAACCATACCCTTGTCTGCTTTTTCTCCCCATTACAAATATTGCTACTACAATCCATCTTCACTGGAAGTAGCCAAAAAAGAAAAGAAAAGGAAAAGACTTCTCCCAGTCTATCAAACTACCATGGAAGAACTGTTGTGGTCACTTATAAGAGTTCAATTCCAACCCTCGATGTGGCAGTTGAAAGCAAAAAATCACCTCCAGTAGATTTTTAAAATTTAAATTCTAAGACACAGACATGCTTTCAAATTTCAATTCCTTAAGTCTCAAGCTTAGAGAAAAATTAACAAAACCCTGCCAAAACTCCAGGCTGGCTATTAAAATGTTACAACTGAGCTCCATAAGTCTGAGACTACAGTTGGTATCCAAATCAACAGAAATGGCTGGGCAGAAGCCTTCAGATCACCATGGAACAGTCTTTGATGCCCTTTGTCTAATTCTGTGGAGACCCAACACTCAAGAAGAATATTTTTGGCCTATTAAATACAGGCCTTTCCCAGAAAGCCAAAGGGCTTGGAGACATCATTCTGATTCTCAGCCCATTTTAAGTAACTTGACACACTGGATAGAACCTCTAGCTTTAGGGTACACCAAAAGGCATTGCATGGAAGATTTTTTCTTTTGATCCCATGAACCAGTTATGCTTTTTCCTTTCTTTAATGGCCAAAGTGTCTTCTTCCTCAAGCAAACTTTGAATGACCCCCCAACAGTAATTCCATACAGAAACAGCTTTGTACTTAAGAGGGCTGACCAGGTTTTAATGACTTTGCATGCTTCATCTTTATCTGGCTTTTTTCTTCTGCAGCTTTGTTAAAATGATGAGAACTCCCCAAAAAGGGCTGGTTTCTGCCTCAGTTTCCAGTTACATCAATAACAAGAGGAACAACCTACATTTGCTGATTTAAGCGCCCACACCTTCCCTGGCAAATCAGGTAAGAACTCTGCCATGGAGAACTTGCCCCAGCAGTTGGAACTAAAACTTGAAAAATTTTCCTGAGACCCCCAAGCCACCTCACTCCTGCAGTGCAGTGGAATGGAAAGAAAATTTCAAAGTGACTCCATATCTATACATCTGTTCCTTCCTTGAAGGTGTGGCCTATGGGTCTCTAATGGAAAAACAGGATAAAATAATTATCAAGCAGTAGGTTTGGAGCCCTTTCTTGGGAGTGTTTTACACTGCCTACATATTAAACTTGTTCTTGTTTATGCAGGAATCAATGTATTTGGATTGAATAACACTTCCCCAGTTTGGCTGCCTAGCCAATTAATGCCTTTGCTTTCACCCTTATAATTAGCACATTTAAAAGAAGATTTTAAAAGTTGCTACTGAGGTGGCAGTGAGGAGAATGCACTGAAACTGTGCATGAGGAACAAAGCCACAAAATGAACCACAATGTGGAATTTACATATCGTAGACATGTCAACCAAGGGATTTATCAAGCAGCCCTAAGGACACACCAGGGCAGTACTGACAGAGAAAATTATATCTGCACTCCAGAGGCAACTCTAGAGAAGAGTGAATTTAAATAGAAACCATATTTAAAGCCTTGCTATTTAGCACATTCATGTACCACAGATCTGGGAAACAGACAAAGAAATTTTAGCATAGACAGACTTCTAATTCTCAGTGCCAGTCAGGCTTCAATGCACAAAGGAAAGAGCTTCTTAACATTTCTTTCTTTTGTCTTAAAAATTAAGCTTTTACATCATCTGCTCAGGGCCACACAAATGCTCTCACCATAGATGTTACAAGACTGTGCACAATGTTCTGCCTGAAAATGCCCATTTTGCAAATCAGGCAGCCTCAGGAGAATGAGAAACAAAGGGATTGTCACAGTTAATGACTTAGCCCTTCAGTGCCAGAATGCATGGTGGCAAATGTTACACTCCTTTCAAAGTTCCTTATAACAAGCTGCCTGGTAATGGAAAGCTGCCACTCCATGACTCATGCAAACCCTGATTTTCCACCTGAATGACACAACATGGATTTCCATTCTCTCAATTCCATGGAAACATATTTCAGAGATAAATGTCTGCCATATACAACTACCATGCCCTTAGATGGACAGCCACTCAATTCAGAGTTTTCATGAATCTTCATATGCTTTTCCCCATGTGTAATAACAATAAAGCTTTCTGAAGATGAGGAGGAGAGAAAGCAAATGCCATTTATTGAGCATTTAACATGTGCCAGGCCATGGGCCAGGGGCATTCATGAAAGTTGCTTAAATTAATCTTCAAAACAACGCAAAACAAAATATGAATTATTAGGCTCATTTTACTAGTGAAGAAATAGAGACTCAAAAAAAATTAAGCAATAATGCCAGGAAGGAACCGAAGTTAGGCCTAGAGTCCAGATTGTTCTCCCCAATCTACTCTACTATCCCCAAAGTTCTTAATAGACTTCTTTTAAGTGCATGACCCTTAATGACTTGGTGTAGATAGTCATTTAATAAACATGTGTTGGGCTCCTGCTCTGGGCTGGGGACTTGGTGAGCTCTAGGTATACAAAGATGAATGGAACAGGGGCCTTACCCACCCAGGATTTGGTGAAGTGGGCATTTAAATGAGCAGAAGTAATCTGATGTGATAATTGCCTATAATAAAAGACATGAGCAAAGAGAGAGATGGCCTGTGTGAATCCAGGAAGATACTATAGAGGAAGCCACTTTTGAGATGGTTATCAAAATATGAATATGCAGGATAGGGGGTTAGAGAAATGAAGGAGAAAAAATGTCATTGGCAAAAGCCTGGAGCTGGGAAGACCTATAACCATAGAAAAGTCTTGAGTCCCAACTCCACAGCTGACATGTTGTTTTTTCTCAGTAGGTATTCTGTGAACGTGGACTTTAAAGTGAAATCAGAAGAGGTCACTCCTTTGGCTCTCTACTGTACTCACAAGCATTCTGGCTGCTCTTCCTAAGAACACAGAAAGCCCTTCCTGCCTTAGGGTCTTGTGTGTGCCATTCCCTTTGCCCAACACCTTCCCTCCAGCTCCTTTCAGGATTGGTTTCTACTCAGGTCCCGACTCCACTATCACTTCCACCAAGATGCATTATCTGATTACTCTCTCTTGGGTGACTTAACTGTCACTTTTATTTCTCCTATAGCACTTTTCACTATCTGGAAAGATCTGGTTCATTTACTACTTGTCTATTAACTGCATCTACCCATGAGAATATAAGCTCCTTGTGGGCAGGTGTTTCTACTGCTTTGTTCGTCTTGTTCCCTGACATCCAGAATGGCTCTGGCACATAGTAGGTCTATAGTATTTTTTAAAATTTATTTTTCTTATTGTGGTAACATATATATGTATAATATAAATTTTGCTCTTTTAGTTACTTTAAATGTACAGTTCAGTGGCATTAATTACATTTACAATATTGTGCAACCATCACCACCATTCTTGACCAAAACTTTTTCATCATCCCAGACACTGTACCCATTAAGCAATGACTCCACATCCCCCTTACCCCCCCACCCTTGGTAATCTCTACTACTTTCTGTTGCTATGAATTTGCATAATCTTGACATTTCATGTAAATGGAATCATACAATATTTGTCCTTTTGTATTTAAGTTCCACTGTATTTTTTAATTGACTAAAAATGAAATGATTGTGCTTGGTCATATTGATAATCGATAATAATTTATTTATCATGGACTCTAATTAACCAACACTTTGTCCCAGGGCTGACCCACCCTGGGCTGTTGAGGGAAAGCCTGACTAATGCATACTAGCAGAACCGGTCTGAGTGAGGTCAGCACAATCTACTGGTGCTTTATGAAAATTCTCATTTTGCTCTTTGCCCAAGTTTTTCATATGAACATAGGTTGAAAGATCCAGTTTTTCTTTCTATGTTCTGATGTCTCACCAAACCAAATTCAATTGATTGAAATATAGCCTGGTGATGCTTTTGTAAGACTGAAGAAGCAGATGGCAACCTTCCACTCCTTTGCTGAAGGGCCTGCCATAGAGAATTGGGGAATCTTAACACATTCCCCATTTGGCTGAGGTCACCCTAAATAGAGTCTTACATTACAAGAAAGTAGGCAACTGATCAGAACCCATAGTGCTCTCACTGTATGGCTTGGAATAGCCTTCTGACCCCAGAAGATGTGGAAATAGTATCCCTTAAGTGACATAGGTCACAAAGACCATGTACTCATCATTCTGTTGCTAAAAAAATATATAAACTAGTAAAACAAATAAATTCTTGGAATACATTCTAGAATCTGATATGTGACAAAAATATGCTTTTCTCCTGCTTTGACAAAACCCAAATATAGTACATGTTCTCTCCATGCAACCACCCAGTGGAAGTCAGGGCATTACTTCTTGACAAGAAGATGAAGTGCAACTGTTTTATGTCAACTAAATCTGTTGAGCTTGAAAGTCTCAGACTACCTTATTCTTTACAGTCCCCTAAGCTCCCCAAACCCTGTCATATGCAGACAGACTTTGCAACAATTTGGTCACAAATAGTAGAGATCAAAAAGGTATGAACTAAAATATAACTTAGTTCACTGAGATAGAAGTAAAATATCACTCATGATTATTCTATTTTCTCCCATCACTAGGATTTGATCATAACTATTTGAGATTTTCCATTTATATCAATTCCACATGAGAATCTATTAGATTCACTGCCAATCCTAATGTTGAAATCCACCAAAATTATAAGTTCCACCATGGAAATATGCAGAATTAATAAAGATGATATAGACCATAAAACTGAGAATGCATCCAAACAAAAAGGATATGACAATATTGGGATTGGAAGTACTTATTGGTATTATGTTGCATTTTTCTTTTTAGATGTTACTGCTCAAACAGAGGCATATTCCCTATTGTGACATAGCTCATTAACTTAGCAAACAGACCACTGAGTTTCTGGGGTCCCAGGCAACTGCATAATGCAGGAAACTTTTTTCATTTCTCAAATGTGATTACAAAGCATTGTCATTACTTTAGTGTTGTGTTCTGACATTTGACATTTAAATGCCAAGTACAGTGTTTCTCAAACTTTTGTGGGCAAGAGAATCACCTAGAAGGCTTGGTAAAACAAGAGGTTTCATCTGGTCCTGGGCTTTTCATTTTGGGGAAGTTTTTGATGACTGAAACTTTTTACTTTGTGATTGGTTTTTGTGGTTCTCTATTTCTTTTAAGGTCAATGTAGAATTGTTGGGAGATTTTGATGACTGACTCAATCTCTTTACTTTCAATTAGTCTTTCAGGAATTATATTTCTTGTAGAATCAGTGTAGGATATTTGTGTATTTCTAGGAATTTGTCCATTTCATATAGGTTGGCTAATTTATTGGCATACAGTTGTTCCTCAGTATCCTCTTATGATCCTTTTTATTTCTGTGGCATCAGTAGTAATGATCCCCCTCTAATTTAGATTTCATTTATTTCTGTCTTCTTCTCTTTTCTTTGTTTTTCTAGATAAGGGTTTATCAATTTTATTGATATTTTCAAAGGACCAACTTTTGGATTTGTTAATTCTATTTTTTCTCAAATTCATTTTTTTCTGTTCTAATCTTTGGCATTTCTTTCCTTCTACTTGCTTTGGAATTAGTTAGCTGTTCTTCTAGTTCCTTCATGTGTGTATTTGGGTATTTGATTTTAGCTCCTTTTTCCTTTTCATTTTTTAAAAGATACTTAGATTATATAAATATTACAGAGAATTTATAGAGGATTCCCATATGGCCCACTCCCCACACCTCCCACATTTCCCCACATTAACAACATCCTCCATTAGTGTGGTACATTCATTGCAATTGATAAACACATTTTGGAGCATTGCCACTAAGCATGGATTATAGATACCTTGTAGTTTACACTCTCTTCTACTCAATTCTGTACATTATAGCAAGATCTATAATGGCCTGTATCTGTTGTTGTAATGTCATTGAGGATAATTCCCAAGTCCTGAAATGTCCCTGCATTACATCTGTCCCTCCCTCTCCCTACCCTCAGAAATTCCAGTGGCCACTGCCTCCACATCAGTGATATTTCTTCCATTGCTAGAACTACAATAAGTATATAGTAGAATACTAGTAAGCCAATTTAGTCCATAGTTCATTCCCCAACCTTGAGGATTCTGGGATGGTGATGCCCACTCTATCTCTAATTGAGGGGTTTTTGATCTCATATGGCTGATGGATTGGAGTCTCTTGCTTGCAGTTGTAGACCCTCTTGGCTCCTTGGTATGTCAGTTATCCATCATCTCCTTGTTAGTTGTTCTGCGGGAGTTCAATGAACTGGCGAGTAGGTGTTGCAACCTTCTTGAGAATCAGGACCCAGCTGGCACATGGACAGCCCAAAGATTTAAGCCTCTTGGATGTACACCTACCAACTTTAGTATGAACTGTAAGTTCAAATAGAAGGACAGAAGGACCATGTGTAGGGAAACCACAACTGATTTCAAATCAAATTTGGAAACACTCTTATGGCAATAAGACAAGGAAGGGTTACTGGTTTAGGGTGTTTGATTGGGGGACATTTAAGACAGAGCATACCTGGGGCAGGCTTCTAGGGAGTACATGAGTGATCATTTTGTCCTATGTGTTATATCAGTGGGAGGAGACCCACATAATGAGTGGGAAGGAGTTGAGCTCCCATCCTGGGGAGGATCAATATGTTCTCAGAGGGGTGGGAGTCTCTCAAGAGCATGGGTGGTTCCTAATAGTGGAGGACAAACCAGTGTGTCAAGACCTCAGTGTTGTTGCAAGTAACTATGAATCTTGTCATCCAAGGAGTGAAGTTGGGTGGTCACTTTGGGCCCTGTGGGGAGTGGAGGGAGGAACAGAATAGATGGAACAAGAGATATTTACTGGGCAGTGGAAGTGTTCTACATGATATTACAATGATGGACACAGGCCATATTAAATATCATCAAAATTTATAAAAGTGTACAGTATAGAATGTAAACCATAATGCAAACCAATGACCGTGGTGAGTAACTATGTGTCACTATATGTATATCAGTTGTAACAAATGCACTATCCACATATATAAAGGTATTAATATGGGAAGGGGAAAAATGGGGAGGATGTTGGGTATGTGGGAGTCCCCTGTATTCTGTATGTGACTTTACTGCAACCTAAAACTTCTTTGAAAACAAAATGAAAAAAAGTAAAACACTGGATAATAAATGGAACAAAATGTCACTGTACATACTGGAGAATAGATAGTAGAGTGATGAAAGACAAAATGTCAAAAATTGCTTTAAATGTTTTCCATTATTTTTAATATCTCGATTTTTAATAGTATGTTTTTTTAGATTTTTAAATTATTATGTATTTTGAATAGAAGATGAGCCATGAACAGGGAAGATATAGTTGAGCTGGAGTTTGTAGGTGCACATGCAGAGACTTGAGTCTTTGGGCTGTCCATGGGCCAGCTGGGCATGGAAACTCAGTGGAGCAGCAACTCCTACTCTACAGCTCATTGGATTCACCCAGGACAACTGGTCAGGAGATGACGATGGACAATGGCCATCCCAGGGAATGGAGAGAGTCTGCAGCTGGAGGCAGCATAATCTCACACATCTTCCTAATGGAATATAAGCCCCTCTCAATATGAGGTGGAGTGGACATCATCATCCCAGACTCCTAAGGATGGGGGGAAGAGCTATGGACTAGAGTGGACTTACTTGTACTCTAGTATAGACATGTTTTGATTCAAGCAATGGAAGAAATTACAACACTGATGTGGTCCCAGGGGTCACTGGAGGATCTGGGGGCAGGGAGAAGGAAAAGCAGTTGTAATACAGGGGCTTTTTCAGGACTTGGGAATTGTCCTGAGTGACACTGCAATGACAGATATAGGCCATTTTATATCATCATATAACATGCAGAACTGTATGGGAGAGAGTGTGGTCTAACAATGTGAACTATGGTCCATGCTTAATGGCATAGCCACAGGATCTGTTTATCAATTGCAATTAATGTGCCACACTAATGAAGGATGTTTATGTGGGAGGTTGTGGGAGGTGTGGGAGGTGGTGTGTATGGGAATCCCTATATATTTTGTGTAACATTTATGTAATCTAAGTATCTTTTAAAAAATAATAATAAATAAAAAATTTTTAGAAATTATTATGTATTTTATTTCTTATATTCAAACCTAACATTATTATTTCATTTTCCTGTTAATTGTATTTGACTATTTTATTGGCTTCATTTTTGAAGAAGCTGTGGATCACAGAAGGGTTACAACTGGGGCAGGGGAGGATCACTGGTGTGGGGTGTCAGTGGTGGGGGATACATGGAAGAAGTTCACCTGGACATACATTTAAGGTATATAAATGTGTTCAAATATTCATGGGGCATTGTCACATTGGGTGGAGATTCACACAATAACCAAGAGAATATTGAATTCTACTCTTGGAGAGTTCTGCCATGTTCTCTACTGGAGTAAAAACAGTCCCCCAAGAGCAGAGAAAATGACTGGTGAAGGAGGATGGTCCATTGAAGGGCCCTTGATATTGACAATGATACCTGTGAGCCTTTTCTCTTGAAATTGAAACTTAGCACACTGTTGTGAGGTGCCTAAGAATTGCCTCCTGAGAGCCTCCTTTTTGCTCAGATGTGGCCTCTCTCTAAGCCAAAATCAGTATACAAATGCATTACCTTCCCTTGCAACATGGGACATGATTCCCGGGGATGTGCTTCCCTGGCACCAAGGGATTAATACCAACCACCATCTAGCAATGCAACTGGAAAAAGACCTCAAATAAAAATGGTAAAAGGGAAAAACAAATGAGTTTATATAGCTAAGAGACCTCAAAGTGAGTCGGGAGATCATTCAAGAGGTAATGCTCATGCACATCTCAGTAGGACATCCTAGATTGCCAAAGGGGATACTACCCCAAAGTGAAATTCCTGAGGGTTCTGGGGACATGCAGGTCCTATGGTCAGGGCAGATAGTACTGGAGTTTGGTGCCTTTTCAGTGGGTCTTACTTTGGAGTTTGTGTTCCTGAGAGTGATAGAGGTGGACTCAGTTATGTCTTCCCTACATATGGCTCATCTGTCCCTTCTATTTGAATCTATTCCTGGTGCCAGAGTTGGAAGGTTTATGTCCAAGAGACTTGAATATTTGGGCTGACCATGTGCCATCTGGGACCTGAGCCTCAGAGGAGTTGCAGTACATACTCTCCAGTTCATTTGACTCACCCAGGACAACTAAAAAGGAGGTGAGGTTTGACAACAAACATAGCAAGGAAACAAAAGAGTGTACAACTGCAAGCAAGAGACCCCCATCCATTGGGTATAAGGGATTGAAGCCACCTGTCAATTAGGAGTGGAGTGAACATCACCATCCCAGAATCCTCAGGATTGGGGAATGAATTATGGACTAGAGTGGAATTACTGGTATTCTACTATAAATTTATTGTGATTCTAGCAATGGAAGAAATTATAGCATTAATGTGGAGGCAGGGACACTGGAGGCCCTGGGGGCAGGGAGAGGGATAAACAGGTGTAATATGTTTTTTTTGGGGGGGATTTGGGAATCACGATAAATGACATTGCACTGACAGATATAGACCATTATATATCTTTCCATAACCTGCAGAATTGTATGGGACAGTGTGTAAACTACAATGTGAACCATGGTCCATGCTCAGTGGCAATGCCCCAGGAGGTGTTTATCAATTGCAATGAATGTGCCATACTAATGAAGAATGTTGTTTATGTAGGAGAGTGTGGGAGGTCTGGGGAGTAGGGCATATGGAAATCCCTGTATTTTTTGTGTAACATTTATGTAATCCAAGTATCTTTTAAAAAATAAATTATATATATTTTTAAAAAGCACTTTGGAAAAGCACATTTACCTTCTATTATGTGTGTCACACATTTGCCCAAATGTGCATGTGTTCATATACATGTATATGTACATATACATATAGATTAATATATGTATATATTTAAGTATAACCAGGAAAAATGGGAAGAATATATATCAACAGTCTTAGTAATTGTCTGAAAATTAATATGGTAGATAAATGTAGAATGTTTCCAATTAAGATAGCATTTCTTTACTAATGGCTATAAATAAAATACCACATTTCCATTTTCAAAAATGGAAATGTGAATTTTCCATTTTTTAGCATATTGTTGATAGGGAAAAATATATTCTAGAGGGGAGATTATACACTTAGAACAGAGACAATGAATCAACTTGACTCTTGATTATGTGTGTTCTTTGTATTTATGTGCAATTTTTTGGTCTTAAAAAGGTGTGAAAGTGCTTGGAATTTTTAACATGTCTGTTAAAAAGAAATCTTATTTACAATAATTCTCTTTTTTTGGCTGTTTTCTACAGTAAGTGAGTGAGATGCTTGGAGGAGCTGAAGGAACCAAGCTAGATGATGAATTTAAAGAAATGGAAAGGGTAAGTCTTTGTCTACTGAGAGATCCTTTTGACATAAAAAGTGTGTACCATACTAAGAGGAAAGAGGAGAAATGGAAGAGGAAACTGTTCTCCACTTCTACATGAGAATTCATTTAGTTATTCTTCAAAATATTCTCCTTTTAGTGTACATTTTAAAACATAAAAATTAAAGTCTTCTGATTTTTCTTTGAACTATTCTGAGAATAAAACATCAGTGAAGGTGAAATGTTATAACACACTTTTCTGTTGCATTTTCCTAGCTCTCTTCAAAGTAGGGACAATGTATAGCTGGTGTTTGAATTGGCATGAGGCAGGAAGAAAAAAGGAGAAGGTGGGGAATGATATTCCAAATATTTTATGGGGAGTTGGACTGTCTCTCTGGCTTTAGAGGATTTCCTTGACCAGACTGCAGCCCAGGCAGTGGTGGGGTATATTAGAGAAAATGGAGTTTTGGGAGCCATTCAGGACTTGGCCCAAATTCCACTTCTACCACTTGCTAAGCTAACCTATTATTTTAATGAGTTTCCATTTTTTATAAATATAGAATGGGAATACTGATACCTACTTTACAGATTTTTATGAAGAATTAAAAATAATGTAAATCAGACAGGTTCTGGGAAGGTGGCATTGGAGTATGCAGGCAAGGCTTAACTCTCTCCCAATAACAGAGAAAGGGCCAAAAGCTGTATAAGGGATCTGCTTTGGGGGTCATCATACCAGGACAGTGCTGTACAACTCCAGGGGTCAAGGGACAGAGAGACAAAGAATGCGAAAAAACAAACGTGAGTTTCTAAACCCTCACAGAGACCAGAAAGGGCTCCGATTACCCACCCTCAAGACATGAATTCTGGATAAATCCCTGGCTCACTCCAGCTAAATGAGAGAGGAACAAATGTCTTCCTCCCTGTCAGCTGTTACAAGGGAAGAGGAAGGTTGAGTTGGAGGGGTTCTCCTCAGTAAATTCAGCCAGCAAAGCCTGCTTTGAATCTAAGCTCTGGCCAAACCTGGCACACTGGAAAGTGGAGGTTGAAAGAAAGACCATGGTGGAAAGTTTGCTCTTGAGTGCCATCTGCTGACCAGACTGAAAATGGTAAGAAGGAAACCTTCTTTTAGGTCT
>JAQZBX010009136.1:0-46678 GCA_029593785.1 Cabassous unicinctus
AATAATAATAATAATAATTCCAAAGTGATTAAAATGGTTTATACATTTAAAAAATCCTGCAGAGTCCTGTTTATTGTATAGAAGTAAATTTCTAATAGCAGGGAAAGTTATCACGAATTCTTAATTGAGACTCACAGTGCCAAGATTTTATTGTATGTTTGGCACTGGAGTAACAAAATGTCTGGATATTTGACTGAAATTTTCATTTTCTTCCAAAATATCTGGGCGCTTTACAGATATAAATATGGATTCTGGAATTGCAAAAGGTTCTTGACTCTTGAATTCTATGTTTCCATAATTCTACAAATTGAAATAGCATAATGTCTTAATTTTCAGGAATGAAATATGGATTTTAAGCACCTTTATATTTTCTCTACCAACAACCATAGTTATCAGCATATTTATGTAACAATATAAAGCAGTAAAACCTACTCATACATAAGTGCATAAAATGTGAGGATACTTTTTCATATTTCAACATACAGATTTGTACTTAGTTTTATTTTATAAAAGTCAATAATTCCAATTTATACACATTATTATGAAGACTTTTTTAACTATAATTTTTTATACCCATTCTACCACACTGAGGTTGACAAGGAGAATATATTTCTAAGTTTAAAATAATAAATAAGCTGTTACTTTTATTATCCCACACAGAAGAATTTTACATTGTTTGGTATGAATATTAAGGTAAATAATTAAATTTATGGCTTTAATAGTGAATCAAATAATTGATATTTCCATCTTTTTAGTCACTAAAGAAGTTATCTCTCAATTAAAAACACAGCATTTCATAACACTGCCATTTGAAAAATTAAAATGTAAGATATTTTCTACCCATCTAATTTATTTAATAAGGGAGAAAATTAACATAGTAATGAAGCTTTATCCATATTTATATGTATTATGTCTACTAGTAATTGTACAATGATTGTGGAATATAATGCTTGCTTTATATTTCAATTATTTAAATTAACAGTAAATCTTAAAGTCCACAAAGGAATATGTGTGACAGAAACATAGCACCAAAATTCTCTTACCTGTGGAGCCAACCGACCATGTAATGTTGAGATTAAAGTTGTTTGATGCATTAATTGAAATATCCAAATTTTTGTTTGACTACCAACAAAAAAAATTAAGTTTAAAATTTTCAAATTAAACTATATAGCATACCATTTGGTCTACTGTTTCAATTATATCCCTGTTATATTTCTCGAACTCCATATATTATGTCATTATTCAACTGAATAAATATAGATATCAACTACAGTTTTAATGAAAAAAGTGCTAAATTCACATGTATCATCAAAGTTCCTTATTTAATTTAGCCATAAAAAGGAATGAAATACTGATACATTCACAACAGGAATGAATGTTGAAACTATTATATAAAGTAAAATAAGTGAGACACAAAATGACAAATATTGTACAATTCCACTTATATGAAATATCTAGAATTAGCAAATTCATAGAGACAGAAAGTAAATTAGAGGTTACCAGGGGCTCAGGGAGGAAAAATGAGGAGTTATTGCTTAATGGGTATATAGGTTCTATTTGGGATAATGAAAAAGTTTTGGTAATGGATGGTGGTAATGGCAGCACATTTAAAATGCAATTAATGCCACTGAACTGTACACTTAAAAATGGTTAAAGTGAACATTTTATGTTTATATAACAATAAATTATAAATTTTTAAAGTTCCTTATTTCTTTTTTCTACTATAATTCAGCCTACTGTAGTATGTGAGAAGCTGCTGAGTTTCAATATTCGTATTCTGATTCCCTTTGCTTAAACTTTTAGTTAATAATTAAATGATATAGGTTTCAGTTAGTCCAAAGTAATTTTATAATAATATAAGATTGTTTTGTTGAAAGACTTTTTATGTACATATTTTATTATTACACAACATATTTACTAGGGGAAAACCCCTTTAAATTCATAAGATAAAACTTGCAAGTAAAAATCATGAGTTTACTCTGAAAATAAAGCAGACCATGCTTGTTCAAACAATTCTAAAGAGGAACACTGTAGAATTTTATACCAGTCTACCTGCTTCTTGCCATTCGTGAGTAGAGAACTTTTTCATTTAGTTTCAAGGAAATAAATGCATTAGAGATTTCATTAATTATTATTTGTGACTATGTCATTCAGAGAAGTGAGAAACAGAAAGCAGGTATGATTATAATCACTTAGTCCTGCGAAAAGACAAAGGTGATAGTCTTATTGAATAAGTTTAGCTTCACACATTGAATGTGTTGTGCTCTGTTTAAAATTAAACAAAGACTCATAGAAAAATGAGCATTGCAAAGCAAAACCTGCCTACTCATAGGCTTTTAACATAGACAAACCTGCCTACTATAGACAAACCTGCCTACTTTTAACATAGACAAACCTGCCTACTACAGGCTTTTAACATAGACACTCTTTGTTTCCTGTGATCTGGGCCAAACAAATTTCAGTAAAAGATCACTAACTTCTCTTAAGGCAAAAATGTTTAATGAACTTTGGGGAATAATGGAAGCAAATTTTTGAGTAATACTGTTAGTTCCATAAATAGAATCATTTGTTGAGGACACTGCTGCTTATTTCCACAGGCGTACTATGTTTCACTGCATACTGCAGTGAAAGGGATTTCTTAGGTGGTATATTGCAGTATGCCTTGTTGTGTGGAGTTCATAATGACATTCTCCATAGCTTTCTCATCACTGAATAAAAGGGATATTTATGATGGTGAATGAAAAGTCCCTAGTCAGTGAGAGAACAACATTATGCATAGCAGAAATGAAAACAAAATTTTGTATTTCCCATGGTGGCGGAGAATACTTAAGAGGTATCAGTCAGATAAAAGACATACACTCTGTAAGTGTCTGCAGATCAAGGTAGATACCCAAAAATACAATACCAGCCCTTTCGTTGGGCCAATAAATGTTTATAATGACATTCTGCTCACAGTTTTCAGGAAGAAAATACAGATTTTGAGAAGAATGGCCATCTTGAGAGGTCATGCAAAATAAAATGTTTTATAATAAGGATGAATGATTATCCTACAGCTTTGTCAGGACAGTGTTCACTAATGTTACAGAGACAGCTCCTGAGAATTCCAAGTAATCAAAGAAACATAAAACCTGGGAGTTGAAATATATACAGTAGTTTAGAATGATTCTGCAGTATCCATCATAGTCATAGTCATAAATGGCCATGAATGTCAGAAGGTAGTTAACTTATTGAGTTCTGTTAATAAGCTACTAAGAATCCTTCCACAGTATGTGCCACAAAACTGTCACTTTTCAATTTCTTTTAAGATATTAGAGAATACAGAGTTGACAATTCAAGGTAAGTGGACAAAGGTGGATGAGTAATTTTTTTACTCTACCAATAAATGCAAAATTCTTTTATGTCCACATGCAGGTAGGTTTCCTCAATAGATTATGTTGTTCAGGTGTGGTAAGCAGGTTATTTCAACATATTTGTAGGCTTGTACTAAGAAACCCAGATATGAAAAGAAAAAACATTTCTGGTAGAAATACTGATATATGTCATCATAATGAACTAACCAGACTTAAAAGTTAATAACTACTCTATGGTTGACAAATCATCTTCATGAGGATAGGAAAAGCATTAGTGAAGAGTGTCCTGTCAAGTCAGATAACCTTGAGTTCAGAGCTTAGCTCTTCAGCATACATGCAATATGATTTTAGAAAAGTTACTTGTACTTTTTGAAAATCAGTTTCCTTATCTTTAAAATGGGGATATGATGACCTCCATCAGGAAGTTCTTATGAGATAATTTTCAAAAAAAAAAACACACAAAACTTATCAATGTCTGGCCACAGTGCTGATGATAGTGCAGTTGTTTTACTTAGATATGGTAAAACAGAATGTCTTCTTTTTCCTCTCCTTTTTAAAAAATATAATAGTGAAGTTATTCAAAATTAGTTGAATTTTTATAAAAGCAAAATAGCAGAAGTAGTACACCTCTATGAAAATGTAAATCCTTATTTTCTTTTGAAGTGGCCTTTTCATAATTATTTGTGTCTCACTTGGAGTGGGATAAATATGTGAATAACTGCTATTGTTGTTTAAATGGATATGCAAAATTTCCAACTGATAAAAAAAAAATTATAAAACTCTTCTTGAATTTTTAGTCCATCATCTATCAATTCCATTTAAGTATTATGGAAATATATGTTAACATAAGCAAAGCCCTATAAGAAGCATTTAGGGCCAAGAAAAAAAAAATGCAGTGTTGAAAGAAATGACATTGGAATTACCCCCCAATAAATAGTAAAATTAATCATTTAGAACACTGCTAGTTAGATATGGGTAAGTTTGGAAGGTCGGGTTATATAGAAACCCACCCCAGAAATTGTTCATATGAAAGCACTGGCTTGAAGTGATACATAGTGGGTTAGTATTAAATCTGTTATCAAAATATAGAAAATGCATAAGTAACTAAGACATTTACTTTTTAGTATTTTCTTGTAGGATAACTAGGAAGTCTTGGCCAATAATCCATATTTCACAGACTGTTCCAAGATAAATATCTCTTTAGGGGGGTTACACAAAATGATGTTATAAGCATTCTTAGTGACATCTCTGATAGTAGTTTAGAATCCTTCAGCTTCAAAGAACATGTGTCTAGGTTCTTGGCTTCAACTGGACGATAGAAAAGTAAGTGAAGCTGAAACCCAAGACATTTGGAAATACTTGAGAATTTGTAAAAACTAAAGAAGGAGAGGGTAGTCAAGAGAAAGGAAAACTAGAATTCTGGCTAATCTGGACTTTTGTAAATGGCATACCCAGTATTGTATAATATTGGGGATGGATATTATTAACACCCAAATTTTGAATCAGACATCCCACTTGCATTTAATTTTCTTATATTCTTGAAGAACCCCATGTTTGGAATTACTTTTAAATAATCAATAAGCCAAGTGTGATTATAAAGCACTTAAAATTTTATCACACTTAGAAATAGTTTTTGACATATTAATATATCTTTGTATAAACACAGAGCATCAGTGCAGAAAAGACTATATTTGAGAGAAAATATATTTTAAATCTATTTTAAAAGTAAAAACTTTAAATATATTCCAAAAAATGTACGCACTAACTTAAAATATGGGGAATAAGGAGTTGCACAGAATGAACTGTTCTGTTTTGTCAGACCTTATTTCCCTAGAAAAGGAAAAGCTAAGAAATTATACTATTCATAAGCAAGTCTAATAAAATACTTTAGAAGGAAAGGATTTAGCAAATGTTAAGATACATTTACAGATTTCACCTATTTGTAAAATGATTAAAATAAATAATATGGATTTAACAATATGGATTAATATACAATAAGACTAATTACACATGTAATACAACACTTTCATTTTAGAATGAGTTATTTTTAGTTTCAAAAAAAATTCCATCCAAATAAACTATACAGTTGATATTTCCAGTCCCTAGATTATTTTTAATTTTCTGAAGACTCAGATGGATAGCAATGTACGTGTTACTTATATAAAAACTCAGAACCTTTTCCTGAATTGATGTGTTAATATTAGAACTCAGTATTAATCTTTCAAATATTAAAATTTTGTAAACTTGTAAAATTAGAAAACCAATGAAAGCTAGCATTCATAAAACTCAAATAAACCACTGTATTTAGTAAAAAGACAATGGAAATCTACTAATATGGAATGATGCATAATGAAAGAAAATATAGCTTGCTTAAATTCAAGGGTTCTATTTTCAAATAAGACTACTCTCAGTTTGAGAGTATAATTATAAGCATAAATACTTCTATAGTTTGAAAAAATAACAGAAATATATGGAAATAATATATAGTTTTAATTGTAGGATTGTTTGCAAAATCTGAAATGTCAAACATAAATTCTCCAAATATCAAGATACCTCTTAGTTTTATTAAAAGAAAAGAAAAAAAACAACAATACAGGATCAATTTTTTTCTACAAAAGTCCTACAGTGATAATTGTAAGAAGAGGTAAAATCACAATGTAATACGACAAAAAAGTTGTATCCCTTGATATGATATAATTACATTATAAAAGATAAATGATTTATCCTCACCTGCTCTGGGTTTGCTATGAAATTTATGGCAGTATGGTGGCGATCATCTTCCTGCAGTAAGCTGAAGGTAAACTGATAGTCTATCAAAAGGCTGTCTGTGGGGCAAAAATAGAATCCTGATATGTAGTTTAAAAGATTGTTTGAAAAACAAAAGTTAGGTGAAAACATATTGCACACCAGTAACAAAAAATTATGATTATCATTAAATATTAGTGGCCTTAAGACAAGTGAAATATAACTATTTGTTATCAAGCAACAAAAAGCAAAACATAGATATGGAATAAATCATAATTCCTTAAAAATTATATTTATATTATATAATAAAGATACTACATAATTACTCTATATATTCTGGAAACAAAACAAAAGTAAGAAAATAAAATAAATGCCATCTTGCCATAATCTTATAACTAGAAATAAATACAGCTAACACATTTGGTGTATTTTATTCTAGCTAAAAGTCTATATATAGATAGATAAGCAGACATTTGATATTCTATTTTAATAAAATCAAAATTCGTTGATAATATGAGTTTTAATGGCAAGCTACATCTCATCATAAACTGTAATACATAAAAAGTGATTATTTAGAACAAGGAACTAATAACAAAATATAGATAAATTAGAGTCAAAATTAAGCCTTAAGTAAAATACAACATGATAAAAGAAGCATAAACAAATAAAATATCAAGAGAGAAGGTTTTTAACCTATATAAAATATTTCAAGTGGTCAGAGATTCCACCAAATTAAAGAGTAATTGAAGAGTGATGACTAAAAATTTACTTTAAAAATACTTTGAAAGAAAACTTGAACTGAAGAAAGTTTGTGAGTACACTGTGATGTGACTTTGGATGATGAATAGAAAAATAGTGATTATATGACATTTTTCTACTCTTTCCACAAAACCTAAATGAAAAAAATATATTTTTAAGAAAATAGTAACCAGTGATAAAAATCATCATATTGGAAATATCTATTTATCTGAGATCCAAGAAGACAGGCAACAAATGGCACTGTTTATGCAAAAGTCATCACATTTGGCAACTAAAATTACAATATATAAATTTTCAATCTTTTGAGAAATTTCAAATTTGAATTATTTGAGAAAATAATTTAGGCCTAATAATATTCTCCTTCACCATGTTAATGATTCAACTTAGCATTGTACTTAACTTTTTTTTTTTTTAATTAGAGAAGTTGTGAATTTAAAGAAAAATAATTCATAGAATACAGAGTTCCAAAATACTAGCCTATTATTAATACCCTGCATTAGTGTGGTACATTTGCTATAATTCATGAAAGAACATTTTAATAACTATACTATTAACTGTAGTTCACCATCATTTATAATACATTTCAGTGTTTGTGTTGCACAGTCTTATGAATTAAAAAAAATTTTTATTGTAGTAACATATGCACAACCTAAAATTTCTCCTTTTAACCACATTCACACATATAATTCAGTGATGTTAGTTACATTCACAGTGGGGTGCTACCATCACCATCATCCCCTATCAAAACTTTAAGCTTTACAATGAACCAAAGTAGAAATTCTGAACATTAAACATTAATTCTTCATTCCCTACCCCCACCCCAGCTCCTGGAAATCTATATTCTAGATATTCTGACTCTATGAATTTGCTTACCTAATGATTCCATATCAGTGAGATAATAAAATATTTGTCCTTTTGTGTCTGGGTTATTTCACACAACATGATATCTTCAAAGTCATCTATGTTTTCGCATGTATGAGCACTTCATTTTTAGGGCTGAGAAATATTCCATTGTATGTAATATACTGCATTTTATTTATCTATTTATCAATTGATGGACACTTGGGTTGCTTCTAATTTTGGCCATTGTGAATAATGCCACTATGAACATTGGTGAGCAAATTTCTGGTCAAGTCTCTGCATTCGAATATTTGGGGTATATACCTAGAAGTGGGACTCCTGGGTCATATGGTAATTCTATACCTAAATTTCCAAGGAACCACCAAACTGTCATCCAGAGCTGCTACACCATTTTATATTTCCACCAACAATGAATGAGTTTTCCTATTTCTCTACATCCTCCAAACACTATTTTTAAAAAATCTCTGTTTTTTTTTAATAGCAGCCATTCTAGTGGGGGTGAAATGGATCTCCTTGTGGGTTTGAATTGCATACCCCTAATCGCGAATGATATTGAACGTCTTTGTATGTGCTTTTTGGCTACTTGTATATCCTCTTTGGAAAAATGTCTATTCAAGCCTTTTGGCCATATTTTAAATGCATTGTTTGAATTTTTGTAGTTGAGTTGTAGGATATCTTTATATATTTTGGAAAGTAAAGCCAAATCAGATATGTGGTTTTCAAATATTTTCTCCCACTGTTTAGGTCGTCTCTATTTTCATAATAAAGTCTTTGAAGCCCAAACATTTTAAATTTTATCTATTTTTTCTTTGTAGCTTGTGCTTTAGGTATAAAGGCTAAGAAAACATTGCTGAATACAAGATCCTGAAGATGCTTCTCTACATTTTCTTCTAAGAGTTTTATAATCCTGATTCTTATATTTTGGTCTTTGATCCATTTTGAGTTAATTTTTGTATAAGGTGTGAGAAAGGGGTCCTCCTTCTTTCTTTTGGATATGGATATCCAGTTCTCCCAGCACCATTTGTTGAAGAGACTATGCTTTCCCACTTGAGTTGACTTGGCAAGCTTTCTCAAAAATCAATTGGCCATAGATGTGAGGGTCTATTTCTAAACTCTCAATTTGATTCCATTTATCTATTTATCCTTGTGTCAGTACCATGCTGTTTTGGTCATTGTAACTTTATAGTAAGTTTTAAATTCACGAAGTGTGAACTCCAACTTCCTTCTTTTTAAGATGGTTTTCAATATTCTGGGTCCCTCAACCTTCCAAATAAATTTGATGATCGGCTTTTCAATTTCTGCAAAGAAGGATGTTAACTTTTTATTGTAATTGCATTGAATTTGTAAATCACCTGAGTGGAAGTCATCTTAACAATATTTGGTCTTCCAATCAATGAACATGGAATGTCCATCCATTTATTTTGTTCTTCTTTGGTTTCTTTTAGCAATGTTAAGTAGATCTGTGAATACAGGTCCTTTATGTCCTAAGTTAAGTTTATGATTAAATATGATTCTTTTAGTCGCTATTGTAAATGGAATTTTTTTTCTGACTTCCTCCTTAGAGTCCTTGTTAGTGGTATATAGAAATGTTACTGATTTTTGCATATTAATTGTATACCACCACTTTGCTCATTTATTAGCTCAAGTAGTTTTGCTGTGGATTTTTCGAGATTTTCTAGGTATAGAATCATATCAATAGCGAATTGAGATAGACTTTATTCTTCTTTTATTATTTAGGTGCCTTTTATTTTTTTTATATTGCTTAATTGCTCTAGTTAGAACATATAGCACAATATTGAATAACAGTGGTGACAGGAGGTATCCTTATCTTGTTCCCAATCTCAGCAGGAAAGCTGAATTTCAGTCTTTCATTGTTGAGTACAATGTTAGCTATGGGTTTTTCATATATGCATTTTACCATGTTGAGAAAGTTTCTTTCTATTCCTATCTTTCTAAGTGTTTTTTTTTTCAACCAAGAAAATTTTTCAAATGCCTTTTCAGTGTCAATTGAGATAATCATATGATTTTTCTTCTCTGATTTATATAATTGATGTATCACACTGATTGATGTTCTTTTGAACCATCCTTGCATTCCTAAGATAAACCTACTTGATCATGATGCAGAATTCATTTAACGCACTTTTGAATTTGTTTGGCAAGAATTATGTTAAGGATTTTTGCATCTATATTCATTAGACAAATTGGTCTGTAATTTTCTTTTTTTGTAATATCTTTATCTAGCTTTGCTATTAGGGTGATGGCTTCACAGATGAGTTTGGTAGTGTTCCCTCCTGTTCAGTTTTTTGGAAGAGTTTGAGCAAGATTCTTATTAAATCTTCTTTGAATGACTGGTAGAATTCACCTGTGAAGCCATGTGGTCCTGAGCTTTTCATTTTTGAGAGGTTTTTGATGACTGTTTCAATCTCTTAACCTGTGATTGGTTTGCTGAGGTCTTTTATAACTTCTAGGGTTGGTGTAGGTTGTTCCTGTTTTTCTAGGAATTTGTCCATTTCTTCTACATATTCTAGTTTGGTGACATACAGTTGTTCATAATATTCTCTTATGATCCTGTTTATGTCTCTGGGGTCAGTGATATGGTCCCCTCTCTCATTTCTGATTTTATTCATTTGCATCTTCACTCCTTTTTTCTTTGTCAGTCTAGCTAAGGGTATTTCAATTTTGTTGATTGTCTTAAAGAACCAACTTTTGGTTTTGTTGATTCTAATTTTTTGTTCTCAATTTCATTTATTTCGCTCTAATCATTTTTATTTCTTTCCTTCTGCTTGCTTTGGGATTAGTTTACTGTTATTTTTCTAGTTCCTCCAGCTGTGTAGTTAGGTCTTTGATTTTAACACTTTTTTCCTTTTTTTAATATAAACATTGAGAGCTATAAATTTCCCTCTCAGAACCTCCTTTGCTGCATGTTGTGTTCTCATTTTCATTCGTCTTGAGATATTTACTGATTTCTCTTGCCGTTTCTTCTTTGACCCAATGATTATTTGAGTGTTGTTTAATCTCCATGTATTTGAGAATTTACCCTGTTACTGATTTCCAGCTTCATTCTATCATGATCATAGAAAGTACTTTATATAATTTCAATTTTTATATATATTGAGACATGTTTTGTGACACAACATGTGGTCTATCCTGGAGAAAGACCCATGGGCATTTGAGAAGAAAGCATATCCTGCCGTTTTGGGGTGCAATGTTCTATATATGTCTGTATTAGTCAGCCAAAGGGGTGCTGATGCAAAGTATCAAAAATCTGTTGGCTTTTAGAAAGGATATTTATTTGGGGTAAAAGCTTATAGTTACAAGGCCTTAAAGAGTCCAACTCAAGGTACCATAAGAGGTACTTCCTCACCAAAGTCTGTTGCCACATGTTCAAGCAAGGTGGCGGGCAATGTCTGCGAGGGTTCAGCCTTCCTTGCTCTATTAAGGCTCTGTGGGCCCAGCTTCTTCCAATCTCAGCTGTAGGCTGGAGGGCTCATTTCTTTCTGGGCCTTCTTAGTTGCTTAGGTCTCTGGTCTCTTCAGCTGCTAACTATCAGGCAAATGGCTCATCTCTCCAGGGCCCCAGGATCAAGTTCTCTCCTCTGCTGTGTCTATGGAGCTCTCTCTATTCCCATGTATCTTCTTCTGTGTATCTACTTCTGTGTGTCTCCTTGATTGAGTGTCCATTTATATAGCCCACAAAGGGGGCGAGGACTCAAACTGAGTAACCCTAATGATGTGGTCAAATCAAAGTCCTACTCTTAACATAATTTAATCAAAGCCATTCAGCTGAATCTGATACAATCAAAGGGTACAATGGCCAGAGGAACAGACCAGTTTATAAATATAATCAAATATCTTTTCTCAAATTCATAAATAATATCAAACTACTACAATGTCTATTAGGTCTAGTTCATTTATCATATTATTTAATCTCTCTTTCCTTATTGGTCCTCTGCCCAGATGTTCTATCCAATGATAAGAGTGGTGTATTGAAGTCTCCAGCTATCACTGTAGAGACATCTATTTCTCTCATCACTTTCGCCAGTGTTTGCCTCATGTATTTTGGGGCACCATGGTTAGGTGCATAAATATTTATGATTGTTATTTCTTTCTGGTGGATTGTCCCTTTTATTAATATATAATATCCTTATCTTAACAGCTTTGCTTTTAACTATCTTATCCAATATAAGTACAGCTACTCCAGCTATTTTGGTTACTGCATGCATGGATATCTTTTACCAGCCTTTCACATTCAACGTATTTGTATCCTTGAATCAAAGGTAAGTCTGTTGTAGAAAGCATATAGATGGCTAATATTTTTTATCCATTCTTCTAGCCTGTGTCTTTTGATTGAAAAGTTTAATCCATTAACATTTAAGGTTTTTACTGTAAAAGCAGTAATTTCTTCACCCATTTTGTCCTTTGGCTTCCATATATTTGTGGATTTTCAAGTTCTCTGCTTCATATTGATTTCCAGCTTCATTCCATTGTGGTTAGAGAAGATGGTTTGTATAATTTCAATCTTTTTAAATTTATTGAAACTTTTTTTTGTGAAACATGTGGTCTATCCTGGAGAAGAATCCATGTGCACTTGAGAATAATGTATATCTTGCTGTTTTGGGGTGCAATGTTCTGTATACATCTGTTAGGTCTCGTTCACTTATGATATTATTCAAGTTCTCTGTTTCCTTATTGATCTTCTGTCTAGATATTCTATCTATTGATGACAGTGGTGTATTGAAGTCTCTAACAATTGTTGTAGAGATGTCTATTTCTCCCTTCAGTTTTGCAAGTGTTTGCCACATGTATTTTGGAGCTGTGGTTAGGTGCATAAAAATTTAAAATTTTTATTACTTTTTGGTGGATTGAACGTTTTATTCATATACAGTGTCCTTCTTTGTCTCTTGTAACAGCTTCTGACTTAAAATCTATTTTGTCCAATATTAGTATAGCTATTCCAGCTCTCTTTTGGTTACTATTTGCACAGATTATCTTTTTCCATCCTTTCTATTTCAACCTATTTATATCTTTAGATATAGGGTGCATCTGTTGTAAACAACATAGAGTTGGATCATGCTTTTTTAATCCATTCTGCCAATCTGTATCTTTTGATTGGGGAGTTTAATCCATTAACATTCATTGTTATTACTGTAAAGGCAGCACTTACTTCAGCCATTTCGTCCTTTGGTTTTTATTTGTCTTCTATCCTTTTGTCTAGATTAAAGAATTTGTGGGTGTACAAAACAATCATGCATAAAATACAGGATTCCCATATACTACGCTATTATTAACACCTTGTGTTGGTGTGGAACATTTCTTACAATTGATGAAGCACGTCTTAATAAATGAACTATTAACTATAATCCATTGTTTAACTTAGGGGTCACAGTTTGCATAGTGCAGATCCATGGATTTTTAAAAAATTATTATTCTGTTACAATATATACAACCTAACATTTCCCCTTCTATGTTCACAATGTTGTGCTGCCATCACCACCATCCATTATCAAAACATTTTCATCACTTCAAATAGCAACCCTGTACATTTTAACCCTTAACTTCCTATTCCTTTCTTACATCTTTCTTATACCTTTTTTTTTGTCTCTCTTTTCCTTCATTGAAGACCCCTTTTTTGGTATAGTTTATCTTTGGTGATATATCTGACTAATCCCTTTCTTGTTTCCATTTTTGTATATTTTTAAAATACTTTCTTTGTGATTACCCTGCAGTTTGTATTATACAACATAAATTTATAACCAACTAATTTGAAAATATACCAACTTTGCTTCAATAGTATGCACATTCTCTGCTCCCATATCTGTCTGATTCCCCTCTTTATGTTGTTTTAGCCCCACATTACCTTCTATATTTTGCATGTCCATTATCAGGAAATATGACTATTTCTTATTCAATTGTATTATAACTTTTGTAGGAATTAAAGTGTAGAGTTATTTATTAAGTATACAGCAGTACTGTGTTTTGCTTTACCTGTTTACCTTTACTGAAGATCTTTATTTCTTCCCACTGCTCCAAGCCACTCTCTCCTGACTTTTCTTTTCAACCTGAAGAGTTCCCTTTAGCAATTCTTGTAGGTTGGGTCTTTTGGTGATGAACTCTCTCAGTTTTTGTTCATCTGTGAATGTTTTAAGCTCTCCCTCATTTTGAAGGACAGTTTTGCTGGATAAAGAATTTTTGGCTGGAAGTTAGTCTCTTTTCAGTACCTTAAATATATCATGGCACTTAACTATATCATACAACCACTTTCTTGCCTTCACGGTTTCTGATGAGAAATTGGCACTTAGTCTTATTGAGGATCTTTTGTGTGTGACAAATGTCTTTCTATTGCTACTTTCAGAATTCTCTCTTTATCTTTGGCATTTGACCTTCTGATTAATACGCATCTTGGAGCAAGTCTGTTATGGTTTATTCTGTTTAGAGTACATTGCATTTCTTGGAGATGTGTATTTATGTCTTTCATAAAATTTGGGAAATTTTCAACCATTATTTCCTTAAATATTCTTTCTGCCCCTTTTCCCTTATCTTCTTCCTCTAAGACACACTTGAGGCATATGTTTGTAAGCTTCATGCTGTCACCCAAGTCCCTGAGAAACTGTTCAATTTTTTTCTGTTCTTTTTTTTTTATCTGTTCTTCTGACTATGTTTTCCAATTGTTCGGTTTTCTATTTAGCTGATTCTTTCTTCTGCCTGTTCTAATCTGCTGGTGTATGCCTCTATGTATATCTTTAATTTCCATTATTTGACTTTCATTCCCATAATTTGTCATGTTTCTTTTTAAACTTTCAAATTCATCTTTAGGCTCATATAATATCTTCTTAATTCCTTTCAGCACTATATTCACCATTAGTTTATTTCTACCCATGTTTTCTTTCATCTTCTTGAACAGGTTTAGGAGATTTGTTTAAACTTCTTTGATTAGATATTCCAAAGTGTGTATCTTGTCTGAAGTTTTAATTTGTTCCCTTGACTGAGCCATATCTTCTCATTGCTTAGTATGGCTTGTAATTTTTTGCTGATGTCTGGGCATCTGATTATTTTGATGTGCTAACTCTGAAGGTCAGCCTCTCCCTCTTGCTAAGGGTTTTATTGTAGTTTGGCTATGTTTTAAGGCTCTTCTTTGAATCGTGGTCTAACTTATGCTAGACCTTTAGAGTAGCCCATGTTTAACTGTACAGATTTTCTTGGCAATTCTGCACCTGATTCTTACCCTACAAATGCAGTACAACTTTTTAAGATTGCCCTTTTATATGCAATTGTTTCACATCCAAAAGAATGCTTCTTTCCTCTGTTCCTTTTCCAGGATTCCTGATCCTTTCTGTTTGTTTTTGTAAAGAATTTTCTCCCCAGCTCCTATGGCTTGTTTAACTTCTCTCCCTCCCTCAGTGCTCCCTTTTCATTATACTTTTAGGTTCTGGGACATAGAAGTATAATGAAAAGGAGCCTTACAGCAGTGCAGTCATATCCCCCACGTCTTTAATTTCTGTGAGGCTTTTCTGCCTCCAGTTACTTTCACATTAGGGTATGTTGATGTTCAAAAAGGTCCATTTTTTTTCATTTAGGGGATCCAGAAATCAGAGTGCTTTGAGTGTGTGAACTTCTTGTCAAACTTCTGCTGCAGTCTCTTTTATTTTCTGGGGGCTGTTTTGTATGCACTCGCCCACTAGCCACTTGCATTTTTCTCTGGGTCTCTGCAGATTTGGATCCTTGTGCTTAGATATGTATGGGGTTCTAACTCTCTTATGTGAGTGGCTCTATGGTCTGTGTCATGGAAGGAGGGACCCAGGTCTTGTTGCCTTTGTGTGACTCTTAAACTGCATGGGACCAAGTGAGGGGGAGGGTTCTGGACTGGCAGGTCTGGGTCACAGATCTCCTACATTTTGGGTGGGTATTTTTTTTCCTTTTCTTCAATTCAGCTTTTGTGGAATCCTTCTCCAGTCTCTATTATCCTCTAGAATTCCAAGCAAGGAGGATTTGTCCTTTTATTAATTGTTTCTGTGGGGAGAATTTTCCACAGGATATCTTGCATCACCATGCCGATGACATCACTATACTTCACTTTTAATTTAGCATTGTCCACAGCATTTGTTTTTCTTTTTTTTTTTTTTCTTTTGTCCACAGCATTTAAGGAGAAGTAGCTTGGAATCTCTCACTTACCAATTGAGTTATTCTATGCAAGTTAATTAAATTCAGGAAGACTCATTGGTACCAAGGAGATAGAACTGCCTATCTTATATATAACTTTGAGAACTGAACATGCATGTATTGGGTTTAGAGGAAACTCTCTCATGAAATAAAGGCATTCAATAAATGTTATTTCCATTTCCTTTTCACTATGTTTAGTTGTGAGAATTCTGAAAGTCTGCCAAAGTCAAATAGATTCTCATATATAGATATATATTTGTTCAAAAACATGAGTTCTTGATCATATTTTAGTCATCCTGAGGAGAATGAAAGAATAAACATAGACTTGACAGCAATATCAGGCATTCAGATATCTTTTAAACAATGGAGGAGTTCCAGGAAAATGGCACTGATGTGGGTAGGCAAAGTCTGACCCTCTCACAACAAAAGACTGGAAAGAGGGCAGAGACCTATCTGAAGGAGCTGCTTTGGATATACAGAATGGGAAGGTGCTCTGAGCCATCCAGGAAAGAACTGAAAAGATAAAGAAGCCAAAGGAAAACCGTGAGTTGCTCGTCCCTATGGCTGGAAACGGCACATATACCCCACCCTCAGGGCAAATAGCCTAGGTGGAGCCCCTGATTTGCTGCTCCAAACGAAGTGTGAGAGGGCATTCCCTAGGAGGAAGAGGGGTCTGGGAGGGTGGAGAGTGGTTTCTTTGCAGTGAGTTTGGCCAGCTGAGTCACCTTTGAATCTCAGAAGGGACCCTGACCAGAGAGGGAGAGGGGGAGGGAGGATATCCTCAAGCAGGCTGTCATGCCCAACCACCCGGGGAAAGAGAGGAATTAGATTAGAGAGGGGGTGGGGACAGATAGGTGCCTAATCATCAGGACACTGGCAAACTGCAAGGAATCTAACCTGCCCATGGGAAAGGGGGCAGATAGCTTTCTGAAAGGCTAACTAATCTAAGGAAACAGTTTAGCTCACTGGAGGAATTCCCACCTTGCATATATGAAGTCCCTGGTTCAATTTCTGACTCTTCTTAGAGAAGTGATCCACTGGATTATCAGGCATCCAGCTGATACTTTATGACAGGGAACATATAGACATTCTTTTTGTATTAGCTCCTCATGGAGCTCTTATTTTTTTTTTTTTTTAAAAAAAAGGATCCTTTTTTTGTTCCTTATTTTACTTCCTAAAATCCAGTTCAAAACCTGCAGAGCGCAGGCTGCAGGGTGATTGATTGATGAACACTGGCAGCCTGAGAAGCTCCTTAGGGGCCTAAGAGGGAAGGCTGTTTTTCCTCGTTTTTCTTTTTCCTTCTCCTTTTTTATTAGTTGCTGCTGTCTTGTTTCTTGTTTGTTGTGCTTTCCCTTTCTTTGTTTCTCTTTTTTTTTTCTTTTACTGATTTTTTTCTACCTATGCTATTTCTTTTCTTTCCTTCATTTTTCTATCTTCTGTTTTCTCCTGTTCTTTCCACCTCTTTTTGTTTGATCTTCAATTTTTCTTGTTTTTTATTTCTCTGTCTCATATTTTCTCTGTTTTCTTTCTTTTTTTAACTTTTTTTTCTTTTTCTCTTTTCCTTTCTTCTCTTCATTCCAGCCTTTTAATTTATTCTATATAATTTTCTCTATTTTGTTTCTTGTTTCATTATTTCTATTCCACTTTTTTACTCTTATTCCTCTGTACTTCTTACTCGAGTTAATTGTTCATTTTCCCAGGTCTTGTACAGTTCCTCTTCTACCTTTTACCATTATTATTATTATTATTCTTTTTCTCTTCTTATCTATTTCCTTTTCTCTGGTCCTAAATTTTTTTCAAGGGAACATAGACAACAGCAAGGAAATAGAATAAAAGGAATGAAGTGTCAAAGTGAAACTTTACCACACACAGAAAAACAACAACAAAATAAAACCTTAGAGGAGAAAGAGAAGCTAATCAACTGAATAAACTCATCAAGATAAACAGATGCCTAGACATTAAAAATAAATAAATTACAAGCCATACTAAGAAACAGGAAGACATGGCGCAGTCCAACGAACAAACTAAAAAACAGGAGGAGTTGCAGAACATGGAACAACTAATCAGAGATATCCAAACAAATATCATGAATCAAATTAATGAAATGAAGGAAGAGATTAAGGCTACTAAGAAGGCACTGGGAGAACTTACTGAAGAAATTGTAAACATACATAAAAAGATAATGGATATGATTGTGATGAATGGCACAATGCAAGAAATAAAAATACACTTGAAGCACATAACAGCAGATTTGAACAGGCAGAGGAAAGAATCAGTGATGTGGCAGACAGTACAGCTGAAATAAAAAAGATAGTAGAACAGATAGATAAAAAGACAGAAAAAAATACAGCAGAAACTTAGGGATTTGAATGACAGCATGAAATGCACAAACACACACATTATAGGCATCCCAGAGGAAGAAGGAAAGGGGAAAGGGTCAGAAGATGTGTTGGAGGAAATAGTGGCTGAAAATTTCCCAACCCTATTGAGGAACATGGATGTACATGTCCAGGAAGCACAGCACACCCCTAAAGTATAAATCCTAACAAGTCTATTCCAAAATACATACTTGTCAAATTGTTCAATGTGCAAGACAAAGAGAGAATACTGAAAGTAGCAAGAGAAAAGAGATCCATCATATACAAGGGAAGCTTGATAGGATTAAGTGCTGATTTCTCATCTGAAACCATGCAGGCAAGAAGACAGTGGTATGACATCATAAAGGTACTAGAGAAAAAGCTTCCAGCCAAGAATTATTTACCCAGAAAGCTGGCATTCAAAAATGAGGGAGTGTTCAAAATATTCACACATAAACAGAAATTAAGAGTTTCTCAATAAGAAACTTGCCCTTCAAGAAATATTAAAGGGAGTTCTGCAGGTCAAAAAGAAAAAACAGGAGAGAAAGAGTTGGAGGACAGTGTAAGAATAACTAAAAGGATAAAAAGAGGAAAAAACCCAACAATATGGCATACATAAACCAAAAGAAAATATGGCTGATGTAAGTAATTCTTTGGCAGTAATAACACTGAACGTTAATGGATTAAACTCTCCAGTCAGGAGAAACAGATTGGCAAAATGGATAAGGAAATATAACCCATCTATATGCTGTATACAAAAAAAACAACTTAGACCCAGGGATACAAGGAGGCTGAAAGTGAATGGGTGGAAAACAATTTTACATGCAAACAATAACCAAAAAAGGGCAGGAGTAGCTATACTAATATCGGGCAAAATAGACTTTAAATGCAAAACTATTGTAAGAGACAAAGAAGGACTATATATATATATATATATAAAAGGGGTAATCTATCAAGAAGAAAGAACAATCATAAACAATTATGCACCTAACCAGGGTGCCTCAAAATACATGAGGCAAACACTGGAAAAACTAAGTGGAGAAGGAGATGTTTCTACAATTATACTGGGGGAATTTAATACACCATTATCACCAATAGACAGAACATCTTAACAGAGAATCAATAAAGAAACAAAGACCTTGATTAATACATTAGAGGATCTGGACCTAATAGACATATACAGAACATTACATCCAAATAGAGTGGAATATACATTCTTCTCGAGTGCACATGGATCATTCTCCAGTATAGACCACATGCTAGGTCACAGAACAACACTCAATGAATTCAGAAAGATTGAAATTATACAAAGTAATTTCTCTAACCACAATGGAATGAAGCTGGAAATCAGTAAGGGGCAGAGAACCAGATTAGGCAGAAAGATATGGAAGTTAAATAACACAGTCTTAGACAAACAGTGGGTCAAGGAGGAAATCACAAAAGAAATCTGTATCTATCTTGAAATGAATGAAAATGATAACACAATGTATCAGCAAAAGCTGTACTGAAAGGGAAAATCATAGCCATAAATGCCTATATTAAAAAAGAAGAAAGAGCTAAAATCAAAGACCTAACTGCACAACTAGAGGAATTAGAAAAAGAACAACAAACTAACCACAAAGCAAGTAGAAAGAAGGAAATAACAAAGATTAGAACAGAGCTAAATGAAACTGAAAATAAGAAAGGACAGAAAAATGAACAAAACCAAAAGCTTGTTCTTTGAGAACATTAATAAAATTGACAAACCCTTAGCTAGACTAACAAAGAAAAAAAAAGGAGATAAGATGCAAATACATAAAATAAGAAACGAGGAAGGGGATAGCACCACTGACCCCACAGAAATAAAATGTCATAGGAGGATACTTTAAAAAATTGTATGCCAACAAGATGGATAATTTAGAGGAAACTGACAAATTCCTAGAAACACACAAGCAGCCTACATTGACGAAAGAAGAAATTGATGAACTCAACAGACCAATCACAAGTAACGAGATAGAATTAGTCATCAAAAACCTCCCAACTGAGAAGAGCCCAGGACCAGATGGCTTCACAGGTGAACTCCACCAAACATTCCGGAAAGAACTAACACCAATCCTGCTTAAACTCTTCCAAAAAAGAGAATTGGAGAGAACATTGCCTAACTCATTCTATGACGCCAACATCACACTAATACCAAAGCCAAAGACGCCACAAGAAAGGGAAACTATAGACTAATCTCTCTAATGAACCTAGATGCTAAAATCCTCAACAAAATACTTGCTAATTGTATTGAACAACACATCAAATGAATTATATACCATGACCAAGTGAATTTCATCCCTGGTATGCAAAGATAGTTCAACATAAGAAAATCAATGTAATACACCATATAAAGAGATAGAAAGAAAAAAAAATCACATGATCATCTCTATAGATGCAGAAAAAGCATTCAATAAAATACAGCACACTTTCCTGATAAAAAAAAATACCTCAAAAGATAAGAAGAGAATGAAAATTCCTCAACGTGATAAAGGATAGATATAAAAAACCACAGTTAACATCACATTCAATGGTGAAACCCTAAAAGCTTTCCCTCTAAATCTGGAAAAAAACAAGGATGCCCACTTTTACCACTTTTATTTAACATTGTATTAGAAGTCCTTGCTCAAGTACTTAGGGAAGAAAAACATATAAAAGGCATCCAAATTCTCCAGGAAAAAGTAATAATTTCACTATTTGCAGATGACTTGATCCTATACTTAGAAAGCCCTGAGAAATCTACAACAAAGCTTCTAGAGCTTATAAATGAGTTCAGTAAAGTGGCAGGATATAAGATCAATGTGCAAAAATCAGTAATATTTCTGTACACCAACAATGTGTGTAAACTGAGGAGGAAATCAAGAAAAAAATACCATTTACAATACCAACTAAAAGTATCAAATGCCTAGGAATAAACTTAACTAAAGATGTAAATGACTTGTAAGCAGAAAACAACACACTGTTAAAAGAAATCAAAGAATATCTAAATAAATGGAAGAATATTCCCTGTTCATGGATATGAAGACAAAACATCACTAGGATTTCTATCCTACCCAAACTGATCTACAGATTTAATGGAATCCCAATAAAAATTATCACAGAATTTTTAACTGAATTGGAAAATCTAACTATGAAATTTATTTGGAAGGGTAAGGGGCCCCAAATAGCCAAAGACATATTGAAAAAGAAAAAATGAAATTGGAGGAATCATACTACCTGACCTTAAAACATACTACAAAGCTACAGTGGTCAAAACTGCATGGGATTAGCACAAGGATAGACATAGTAGCAAATGGAACTGAATTGAGAGTTCTGATATAGATCCCTGCGTATACAGTCAACTGATATTCGACAAGGTCACCAAGCCCATTCAACTGGGAGAGAATGGCTTCTTCAATAAATGGTGCTTGGAGAACTGGATATCCATATCCAAAAGAATGAGAGAGGAATACTCTCTCATTCAATTAACTCAAGGTGGATCAAACATCTAAATATAAGAGCCAAGACCATAATCTTGGAAGTTAATGTAGGGAAGCATCTACAGGATCTTGTATTAGGAAATGGTTTTCATGAACTTTAAACCCAAAGCACGAACAATGGAAGAAAAAATAGATAAATGGGACCTTCTCAAAATTAAAGACTTTTGCACCTCAAAGGAGTTTGTCAAGAAAGTGAAAGGCAGCCTACTCAATGAGAGAAAATATTTGGAAACCATCTATCTGATAGGGGCTTAATATCCAGCATATATACAGAAATCCTACACCTTGAAAATAAAAAGACAAACGACCCATTTTAAAATTGGGCAAGTGATTTGAATGGACACTTCCCCAAAGATGAAATACAAATGGCTAAAAAGCACATGAAAAGATGCTCAACATCACTAGCTATTAGGGAAATGCAAATCAAAACTACAATGAGATATCATCTTACACCCAATAGACTGGCAACTATTAAAGAAACAAAGGACTACAAGTGTTAGAGAGGATGTGGAGGAGTGGGAACACTTATCCACTGCTGGTGGGAATGTAGAATGGTGCAGCCATTGTGCAGGACAGTTTGGTGGTTCCTCAGGAAACTTACTATAGAACTGCCATATGATCCGGCAATCCCACCACTGGGTATATACCCAGAAGAATTGAAAACAGGGACACGAACAGATTTATGCACACCAATGTTCGTAGTGGCATTATTCACCATTGCCAAAAGTTGGAAACAACCCAAATGTCCATCAACAGATGAATGAATAAGCAAATTATGGTATATACATACAATGGAATATTACTCAGCTATAAGAAGGAATGCAGTATTAACACATGGGCTAACATGGATGAATCCTGAAGACCTTATGTTGAGTGAGGCAAGCCAGGCACTGAAGGACAAATACTACATGACCTAACTTATATGAATTAAGCAAATTGAGCAGACTCACAGAGCTAAAGTCTAGAAGACAGGTTAACAAGAGACATAAAGGAAGAAGAAGGTTGTGAATCAATGCCCATATGGGCAAAATCTATGATAAGGTGGAAGTGTGTAGTTGTACAGTGGATGGGCATAACAGTGGTGCAGTGATGTTATTGGGCTGGGAGGTGCTTGTCTATGAGGGGGGAGGGTGGGTTGGACTGTCCATGGAACTGGGAGGAAGTTGGGGGAGGAAGCAGGTGAACTATGGGGATTTGTGGGTATGTGGTTGAAACCACAAACACATTCCAAACACATGGAATGTTGTTTTGGCAAATATGGCAGGGGCAGGATACTGGTTTAAGGTGTTGGATGTGAGGGGTATGCAGGACCAGGAACAGCTGGGGCAGGCTTCTAGGGAATGTTTAGTGTTCATCTTATCATAGTGTGTTGTACTAGTAGGTGGAGACTCACATAATGAGTGGGAAGTTGCTGGAATCCCATCCTGGGGAGTCCTGCTATGACGTCAAATAGAGGGGCAGGAGTCTCTTGAGAGCATAGGCAGTGCCTAATAGGGGAGGACAGGCCAGTACTTCAAGCCCTCAATATTGTTGCAAGTAATTATGAATCTTGTCCTTCAATGAGTTAATCTTGGTGGTAACCGTGGGTACTAAGGGGAGGGGGAGGCAGGAGTAGAATAGATGGAACATGGGGCATTTTTGGGATGATGGAATTGCTCCACATGATCTTGCAATGATGTAAACAAACCTTGTTCAACTTCATCAAAATCTATAAAAATGTACAGTCCAAAATGTAAACCATAATATAAATCATTAACCATGGTTAGTAGCAATGTTTCAATATTTGTACATCAATTCTAACAAAGGTACCATCCACATGTAAAATGCTATTAATAGGGGAAAGGGGGAAAGGGGGAGGACGTTGGGAATATGGGAATCACATACATGCTGTACATGACTTTCCTGTAACCTAAAGCTTCTTTGAAGACAAAATGAAAAAAAAAAAATAAGACACTGGGGGAATAAACAGAAGAAAATGTCACTGGTACATACAAGACAACAGATCTTACAGTGATGAAGGACATAATGTCAAAAAAAATTTTTTTTAATTTTATATTTCTTAGTTTTTTATTATTTCAAACTTTAATTTTTTTGGTATTTTATTCATTATTTTTAAAACTATCGTTATTATAACATTTTCCTATTACATGTATTCAGTCATTTTGTTGGCTTCAATTTTGAAGAAGTTTTGGATCACAGAAGGGTTACAACTGTGGCATTGGTGCAGGGTATCAGAGATGGGAGATGCATGGGAGGAGGTTCACCTGGGGCATACCTATAAGGCATATGAATGTGTTCAAGCGCTTATGGGGCATTGTAACAGTGGGTGGAGATTCACACAATAACCAAAAGAATATTGAATTCCCATCCTGGGGAGCTCTCTCACATTCTCTAATGGGACAGCAAAAATTCCCTGAGTAAGGGGCAGTGACTAGTAAAGGAGGATGGACCACTGATGGGCCTTTAATATGATGACTGTACTTATGAACCTTTACTTTTGAAGTTGAAACTGAGCCTAGTATTATAGGATGCCTGAGCATTGCCTCCGGAGAGCCTCCTTGTTGCTCAGGTGTGGCCTCTCTCTAAGCCAAACTCAGCATATAAATGCATTACCTTCCCCCAGCATGAGACATGACTCCCACGGATGAACCTCCCCGGCACCGAGGGATTACTACCAAGTACCAACTAGCAATGCAACTAGAAAAAGACCTTGACCAAAAGGGGGAAAGGGTAAAAACAAATGAGTTTGTATGGCTAAGAGACTTCAGAGTGAGTCGGGAGGTCATTCCAGAAGTTATGCTTATGCACATCTCAGCAGGATCTTAATGCCTGCTAAAGTAAATACTACCTCAAATAGCAGGGCTCCTGAGGGCTCTGTAGACATCCAGACACTATAGTCAGGACAGATAGCTTAGGAGTTTGGTGCCTTACCAGTGGGCCCTACTTTGGAATTTATGCTCCCCAGTGTGACAGAGTTGGACTCAGCTGTGGTTTCCCTACACATGGCTCTTCTACCCCTTCTATTTGAACCTATATTTAGCACTAGAGTTGATAATTGTATGTCCAAGAGACTTAAATCTTTGGCCTTTCCGTGTGCTGGTTGGGCCCTGAATCTCAACAGATTTGCAACACCTACTCTCCAGTTCACTGGACTCACCCAGGACAATTCACAAGGAGAGGATGATGGACAACGACCATCTCAAGGAACAGAGAGAGTCTGCAACTGCAAGCAAGATAGTCCCATTCATCTGCTCCAAGGGATCTAAGCCACCTCTCATTTGGAGGCAGAGTGGGCATTACCATCCCAGAATCCTCAAGACTGGTGAATGAATGATGGACTAGAGTAGACTTATTGTTATTCTACTAAACACTTATTGTGATTCTACCAATGGAAGAACTTTTATCATTGATATGGAGGCAGAAGTCCTGATGGGAGGGAGAGGGAAAAATAGGTGTATTTTGGGGGCATTTTTGGGACTTGACAATTGTCCTGAATGGCACTGCAATGAGAGATACAGGCCATAATATATCTTGTAATAACTTACAAAAATGTGCAGTAGAGACTGTAAACTACAATGTAACCTATAATCCACACTTAATGGCAATGCTCCAAGATGTGTTCAGCAATTTTAGCAAATATACCATACTAATGAAGGATGTTGTTAATGTGGGAAAATGTGGGAGGGCTAGGAAACGAGGCATATGGGAATCCCCTCTATTTTTTATGTAACATTTATGTAATCTAAGTATCGTTTTTTAAAAGTATATTAAAATACCAAAACAATGGCATATGCTTATAAATATGTGTATTTGCTGACATGCAATTTTTTAGTAAATGATAAAATTTATGTTAATATAAGTTTAAGTACCTTCATAGTCTTGATGTGTCACAGTCATATTTAACATATAATTCCAGGAATGTAAAATAGAAAATGGGCAAAATTAGTGTCTTTCATGTTCTAATGACCCCACTAAATTGTTTTACATACTGTAAGCAGACTTGTTATTTTAAAACTTGAAACATAACATTTTACTTTCTTCTTATTAACCTTCAATGGCTTTATGATAAAGACCAAAATCCATGACATGATCTATAAAGTACTGCATGATTTAACTCCTTCAGATCTCATAAGTCTCATCTCATGCTTCTCTTTCCCTTGTTCTCTGTGTTGTAGTCTTATTGGCTTTCTTTTACTAACTCAAACATGCTGTGTTCTTTCCTGTCACAAGGCCTTTGCAAATGCTGCTACCCACCAACTCTACTTCTTCCCATCCTCATACCATCACCACTTCTTCTAGCAAGTCATCCTTCATATCAAAGCTTAATCATTCCCTTGCCTCACACACTACAACTCACCCTCCCACAGATTAGTCCAGGTCATCTTGTAATATATTCCCAGCATCTATAATTCTCATTCAGAGTTCTTTTAACAATCATAGCTAGGTAATTGTATAACTGGATTAGTATCTCTTTCCCCTATAAGTTATAAGCTTACATAGAACAGGTCTCATGTTTTGTTCACTGCAATATCCCCAGAGCCCCAGTAGCTATTCAATAAATATTTGTTGAATAAACAAAAGTGAGTAAATTCTAATAATTAGCACTCTCTCCAAACACTGATAGCATAACTCTTTAGTAAGTAAATTAAGGAAGAAAATTATGCCACTGTTGTATTATATGAAATAATTAATATTAAATTGTTTTTAGGTAATAAATATTCAATAAATTCCCTAGTTTACTGTATATCACTTTCCATGCTTAGAATTACTAATTAAGAATCTAGCAAGCTTCGGGCATTTAAATAATTCTAAGGATAAAAATTTTTGCAGGAATTTCACAAATTTAACATTTGCTAGATATAATATCACAGAAAAGTACATAACCTTTGTACCCAATCATTTAATGATTGATAATTTATATGAATTAATACTATTATTAAATATTTAATGAAGGCCTTCAATGAGCCACACATATTTCTAGGTAAGGGGATTCGGGAAGTCAATGTCTTAGGGTCACAGACTTTCATTCTAGTGGAGAAAGAAAACCCAGATTCAAGTAAACAAATAAGCAAGTGGTGTAATTTCATGCTGTATAAGTGTTAGGATGGAAATAGAAGGGCACTGTGATACCTAGAGGAGCCCATTTTAGGTGGGAGTGGCATATTATCTGGAGATGGAGTATTTGAAGCAGAGAAATAGTAAGTTCAAAAGCCATAATGTAAGGTAAAGTTTGGGATATTTAAGAACAAGCAAATTAAATCATCAAAGATTATCATAAAAGTAAAATGACTGCCATATAAATTCCCAAATATTCAGGAATTCTAATCCGGGGCTCTATTTAGTGTTCTATTCCTATATCAATATCGTGCTTTATTAGTTACAAAGTCACAGTATGTCTGGATCTCTTTCAAAGTAGGACCTCCTCATTACTCTTTCTTTTGATAATTTTTCTGAATATTATGAAAGTATATAATTAAAAATGAACTTTAAGGTAATTTTTCTAGTAAATGCCCTTCAAAAAATTCAATTGAATCAAATTCTAATTGGAATTGCACAAAAATTTATACATCAATATGGGGAATAATGACACTTTTATATGAAGACTTCCTATTTGAGAAGATAGTTTAATTTTCTAATTGTTTAGATTCTCTTTTTATTTCCTTCAACATGATTATTTTACTTTATTCATGCAAAAACAACTCTGGTTCAATATATTGCTAATTTGTGTTGCTCTGACTGCCTGGATTGAAAACTGGTGTGACAGTTAAGCCCCTGTGTCTACTTGACCAGGTAATGGTGCCCAGTTGTTTGGTCAAGGAAACACTGGGCTACCTGTAATGCAAGGGCATTTCATGGACTTTAATCATTGTGAGTTGATTGCATATATGGCTGATTAAATCTACACTCAGTTGAGGATATTGCCTTCAACAATGAGTGAAGTCTCATCCAATTAGTTGAAGGCCTTAAAAGGAGAAGTGATTTCACTATTCAGGGAGAGAATTCCCATCTCTACTTCAGACAGACAGCATCTCCTGGGGATCTACATCGGGGTCTCTGGCTTGCATCCTGCCCGATGGAATTTGGACTTGTACATCACCACGGTTGCATGATATAATTTTATAAAATCACATACTATTTACAAATGTCTCCTGTCGGTTCTGTTTCCATAGAGAACCCTAATACCTAGTTTTGTCATTTCTTAGCTGTGTGAGCTTTTACAAATTAATTAAACCCTCTGCACCTCTATTTTCAGATATATACATGGGCATAATAAGCATAGGATTATGAAATAAATAGATGAAAATTTTCATCATTGTTCCATAATAATTTGACAACAGCTTTTTCTTCATAGCTATTTTCAATTTTCTCATATTCTGTTATATAGTTCTTCATTGTAGACTATGCTAAAATGTCAACTAATTCTAAAATAAATACCTAAAAATACTAGGATATAAAATTCAGGAATTTTCATTAAAACTGAGGAGTCAAAGAATCATGTTAAAATGCCAACAATATGCATAATTTATATTCTGTCATATAATCCTCAATCTATCACAACTGCAATCTGCTAAATAGAAGAATTTAGATTCTTTGTGTTTATTAAAGTAATTTCTGCCCCATTTGCAGATCAACCAGTCAGATCCTATTCTGACAATGATTTGTATTCAATGGTTTAGAAACCATATAAAACATCAACTGACAAGATACAGCATATTTCATTTAAAACATCAAAAATCCATTAAGTTTTATAATAAAAAAGAATAATTCCACATAAATATAAGTTTTCATTCAAGTTTTAATAGCTTTCAGGTTTTTTTATTACATGGCATTTTAAGTAATTAAATTGAGTTTTTTTAACTTACAGATCTAATAACATTTGTTGGAAATATTTCTTCTTTATCAAAAAAATAAAGAAGAATCAAATTCAGTAAATAATATGCTTGTAAACAATGTATTTCAGTCCACAACATAAAAATATTAATTAAATAAGTCAACAATAATGACAAAGCTTACAGCAAGATGAATGGATAAACATTTCATATTATTAGTAATATAAACTGAGGTAAGATGTAATGAGTTGCAAAGGTGAACACTGAAAAATAAAAGTAGTAATTAAATTGTTTCTTACTCTCAGACTGAATAATCATCAGAAAATTCCATCTTAAACTCTAAACAGCAATAGAAGAAATTCAAACTAAAATACTAATTTTTCAAAGAATAAAATGAGTAAATATGTTATATTGCTTGGAAATAAAGTAAAACAATACAGTCAGCAGTTTGATGCATAAAGTAGATGAATACTGAAGGTGAATTTCTCTAATCTGGTTCTATACTTTGAAATATATCTATATAGCATTTTCAAAGTTTAGTCTTTCTCTCTGTATTTGAGGTTTTCTCTGTGATAATAGTTATTATAATTAAAAATGAAGCAGTTAAGGAAAAAAAATGCTACTTTGTGACTACTACTTCTTATATTACCCAGAGTAAATTAAGGATTACAAGAGTCAATCAAATTAGATATCATTTCTGGAAAAAAAATTTCTATATGAGGCGTGAGAGCTTTCTTGTACATTCAGTTTTTGGCTTTAAACTGAAGTTTGAAAAACTACTAAAACTGTCTTTAGTGTACAACTGCTGGTGGATTACTTTCAATTAAGTTATACTACATTGCACTCAATTACTTTAAGTTACAATTGTGGACCCGCATTTTAAATTTCAATCTAATGTTTAAAATCTGGATAGTTTCCATTAACGTTATTACAAGAACTGCTGGCCTTTTTTAAAAGGACCATTTCCTTCAAATGTACTTAAGCTTTAAGGGTATCATAACAAATGACAACACTGCCATCTAGTGCTTTATGACTATTCCTTAACATTTGTAAAAAGGAGCTTTATATTACACCCGTTTTTCTTTCTCCCTCCCCTCAAAACCTCCAGTGGCCACTGCCTCCACATCAGTGATAAAAGTTCTTCCATTGCTAGAATCACATTAAGTCTATACTAGAATACCAGTAAGTCTACTCTAGTCCGTTGTTCATTCCCCAATCCTGAGGATTCTGGGATGGTGATGCCCACTCCACCTCTAAGTGAGAGGGTATGGGGACATTTTCAGGACTTGGAAATTGTCCTGAATAACACTGCAATGAAGTCATTATATATCTTGTTATAACTTACAAATTTGTGTAGGAAAGAGTGTAAACTACAATGTAAACTTAATCCACACCTAGTGGCAATGCTCCAAAATGTTTTCATCAATTGCAACAAATGTACCACACAAATGAAGAATGTTGTTAATGTGGGAAAACGTGGGAGGAGTTGGGAGCGGGGCATACGGGAATCCCTTATATTTTTTATGTAACATTTATGTAATCTAAGTATCTTTAAAAAAATTAAAATTAAAAAAAAAAGGAGCTTTATGACTATATAATCTATATTGCACTGCCCAATATGTTAGCCACTAGTCATATGTGGCTACTAGTTGAAAAGTCAATAGTTCAAATTGATATGTGTTATAAATATAAAATGCAAATTATATTTCAAATAATTAGTACAAAAATTTGATATCTCATTGATCTTTTTATTTTGATTACGTGTTAAAATATTAAATAAGGTATATTATCAAAATTAATTTAATCTGTTTCATTTTACTTTTTTAAGATAGGTTCTAAAAATTTTATATTGGGGCTTATAATATATATTGACTAGCACAGATCTAGAAGAAAATTTATATTAATATTCAACATAAAATGCTTAAATATTTATATATATCTGTATTTCTAAAAAAGGGATATAATTTATATAATGTGTCCATAATTCTAAACAGTTACACCTTCAGGACACAATAAAAGCTAAAAACAAAAGGAGAATCAAAGAGGAATTTATAATTTAAAAAAATTAGACTTAAAAATAAGTTCCATAAAATATATGATATTTGAAAGAAGAAAAATAAAAATGAAAAAAAGCTACAAAATAAAGAGAATTTAAAAGACATGGAAATAGGACAATGTGAACATCAATATGGATAATAACTGTAAGAGGACTGAAACATATTAAATATGTTTGAGTCCACGAGCATATAGTGATACAAAAATAAAAAGTTAACTGCTACCTTTGGAAGATAGTGAGCAAGCAATTCTTTATTCTGAAAATTGATAAATAAATGGAAATACCATAGCATTTATGTCTTTTTATATAAACTGTACCATCGAGTAACCAAATAGCTGATGAGAAGAAATTTATTTTCACAGAAATATACTAACAAAAAAATAAGAAATTGAAATATCATAATTTTTGCAACTCCTAATATCAATTACAATCAAAACATAGAATGCCGTAGTCTAAGAACATAAAAAGAGAGATAAGCAGACATTATGAGCCTCTTCTAGATGAAGAACACAGAACCACCTATGGCATAGTGTTTCCCCAAAAATCATATCTGAATCTGATTAAGCCTCTAGATCAAGGTTTTTCAATCTCAGCACCACTGACATTTTGAACCAGATAATTCGTTGTCACAAGGCTGTCCTGTACATTGTAGGATGTTTAGTAGCATTTCTGACTACTACCTACAAGATGCCCAAAGCATAAACTCCTCTCTAAGTCCCAGTGGTGACAATGAAAAACATCTCCAGACACCAAATATCATGAAGGGGACAAAAATGCCTTAAGAAGATTTGAGAATTTATATGTCACATTCTCAGTATAATTAGGAAAATATTAAAAGATGGTTCCTTACTAATATGTACATGAAAGAAGATAAATTTGGAGTCAGAAGCTCCACAGAATATAATGTTAATAAGAAAACCTTATCCCAATCACAGGCAAAAACAACAAAAAAGTATTTAAGGAAATTACTAAAGAAAAAAATAAAATTGATGAACTAGAAATCAAAATTAGTATAAAGGATGAACAAAAACAAAAGCTGACGTCAAAAAAAAAAAAAAGATGAATAATAAAATTACTAATAAATACATCACCAAACCAGAGACTTCAGTTGATTTTAGCTAATCGTTGAAGCTCACATAAGATTTTTAAACTATTCCCGTTTTAAAATAAGATAGTTGTCTTTCATAATTCATTTTTAAAAGCTATTACCATAACTATATAATATGAAGATTGAAAAGAAAAAAGAAAAAATTACAAAGATTATTTAATAAGTGAAATTAATATATAAAAAGACAATCCATATTCACTTATAATGAAAACAATTCTAAGTAATATAGAGTGTTCCAATAATAATATGCCATGACTAAGTTTGGTTTGCCCCAGATGAAAAGAGGTTTAACATCAGAAAAATGTATTAAAGCAATTTAGCCCTCAACAAGGTAAAGGAAAAACAACAGTCTTTCATGATAAAATCTTGTAGCACACTAAGATAGATAGGTATTCACTTAATCTGACAAGGGACTATTCCAGAAATTATAGCAAACACCCTACTAATGAAGATGTCTACTATTATGACTTTGATTCAGCACTGAAACAGATATCCCAATCATTCCAATAAAGGGATAAACAGATTGGCAAGGAAGGAATAAAATTGTTCTTATTTGCAGGTAATATAACTAATCACATTTAAAAATACAGGAAAGTCTATAAGTGACTAGAATTAATAACAACATTCTGTACAGAGAATTAAAAGATCAATACACTAAAATAAATTTCATAGTAACCTATCAAACATAAATAGTTAGAAAATGTAATTTGTGAAACATACAATTTAAAATAGCACTGCAGATATTAGGAAATAGAATATATTTTACACAACTAACAAAATATGTTCAATACCTGTATGAAAAAAAATTATAAAACATTATTGAGAAATTCTGGGACTAGCCAAGATTGAATAATAGGAGCTGATTTTACCAATCAACCTGAAACAGCCAAAGGTATAAAATATAGGAAATGATAATTTTCAAGACACTAGATATTAAGTATCAGAAAACTAATATTAATCCCTGAGAGACAGAAAAGAAATAAGGTGAACTGTGACCACCCCAGGCTACTGGCCTGAGATAGTTTCTAGGCTTCAGAACAAAAAGAAGCAATGCAGACTGAGTTTTAGGAGCTGAGAATCCAGGGAGAAATAGCGACTATAGTTCACAAGGCAAGTCAGAAAGGAACCTTCTCTAAAGAACACTAGAGACCCCTCAATCATTCAGTTGATTATTAATCAGTGCAAGTGAAGAAATTACACAAGGCTGGAGAAAGGACCACTGGAAAGGCTGAAAGATAACAGAACTTGGCCCTCACACAGAGCCAGGAAAAAAAAGCTAGTTTTGGGAAAATTCATGATTCATAGGGCATTGGGTAGAGTAAACATAATGATCTTGCCTCAGTGGTAAAGACTGATTACCCTCGAATGAACACTGCTCCAGTACTGCCTAACAAATCTTAAAAGCAAGAAGACCCAAAAGGATTAAACTGTTTTCAAGTAACTTAACTGCAACCCAGAACAAAAGCAAATAATTGTCTGATATCCAAAGATCCGAGACACGCAAAAAACAGGAAAATACAACCAATTATGAGTCAACAAATCAACAGAACTACTCCAAAACTGATGCATTAGAATCAGCAAAGAAGGACATTAAAATAGTTACTATATTTTATATGTTCAAAAAATTAAGTAGAGACATGGAATACATGAAAAGTATACAAATAAAATTTCTGGAGATGAAAACTAAAATATACTAGATGGAAAACACACTAGATCAGATTAACAGTAGATAAGATTTTGAGAAGAAAATATTAGTGAACTGAAAGACATAGCAATAGAAACTATCCAAAATGAAACACAGAAAATAAAAGACTTTAACAACAACAACAAGGTAAAAGTCATCAGTAAGCTGCAGCACAACTTCAAGTGGCCTAATATATAATGTAAGTATAGTCCCTAAAAGAGAGTAGATGTAGGAGAGAGGGTTAAAAGTTCTCCAATGTTGATGACAACTATAAACCCACAGATCCAAGAAGGGCAACCGACCCTAAGCACAAAAACAAAGAAAAAGAAAAAAAAAAAAGAGGTGGAAGAAGAGAAGGAGGAGGATGAATACACCAAACATATAATCAAATTGAACACAGCCAGTGATAAAGAAAAAATCTTAAAATCTTAAAAGAAGCCACAGGAAAAAAGCATACAACATAAATTGGAATAAAGATAAAAATGAGTGCAGATACCTGTTTGAAAACAATGCATACTAGGAGAGAGTGGAGCAACATCTTTAAAGTAATAAAAGGAAAAAAAAAAAAAAACTGTTAACAACATATCCTATACCCAGCAACGATATTTTAAAAAATAAAGACATTTTAGACATACGAAAGTAGAAAGAATTCATCACCAACAAGCCATCACTACAAACAATGGTAAAGGAAATCCTTCAGGCAGAAGTAAAGTGATAGCAGATGGAAACATGGATCTACAGAAGGGAATATGAGCACTGGAAATAAAATCCACATGGGAAAATATGGTAGGCAGAATTCTAAATGATCTCCAATGAAGCCACCCTTATTTAATCCCCACCCCTTTGTTTGTGGGTAAAACTTGTGAAAATGATGGAGATATATCTCCCACGATTAAGTTGTTATATGGCAAAAAGGAGATTATCCTGATTTGGACTGACACAATCAAGTGGGGAAATAAAAAGCAGATAGTTTTCTCTAGCTGCTTATGAAGTTAGAAAGATGCTCTGGCTGGCCTAAAAGAAAGCAAATATCTGGGGGTAACATGTAAAGAACCACAGGAGGCCTCTAGGAGCTGAGAGCAGTTCCCAGCTGAAAGCTAGCAGGAAAATGGGGACTTTGGTCCTACAATGGCAAAGAAATCAATTCTGCTATTAACTAGTGAGTTAGAAAGTAGACTGAGAGTCACAAATAATAACTGTAAGCTCTGCTGATCCTTGATGTCAGTCTTTTGATAGTTTCAACTGAGAACAAAGCCACAACGTGCCAGCTTGGAATGAAAGAGACAGAAAGAATATGAAATGAAAGGAAGCTATTAGATTCCCCAAAATTCTACAGGCAAGAAGCAGGTTGATAAAACTGTTCAGCTGCAAACATGTGTTACTTTCCTGAAAAAGAAAAGATGACTCAGATAATGGAGCCATGTAACACAGACTTTGAAACCTAATCAGGAAAAAACCAACATTTCTTCAGCTGGATCTCAAAACTTATGTTATTGACCAGTGACTCCTTTCTATCTTTCATTTCCCCCTCTTTTGAACTTGAGTTTCTGTAACTGTTATCCTATGCCTGTTAAGCCATTGTTGTATGTTGACAGTGTTAGGAGCAGATAATTTGTCTCTTTAGTGCCACAGGTCCATTATAGAGAGGAATTGTGCCCCCAAATGGATAAAACCCAGAGGCCTCAGTGACAGCTGATTTAGATGATAAGAATTTGAACTTTGATCTAAGAAGATTTAGATGAGATTTTGGACTGAACTATTGCTTTAATGGGATGAGATTTTGGTGGATCTTGAGATAGAGTAAAATATTTTGTAAGTGGGATGGACATGGATAATTTGGGGTCAACAGGACTGTGATAGACAGAATGCAAAATGACCCTGACTCTTGCATAATATTACCCTTCCCTTTGAAGTGTCATTGGAACCTATGAATATGGTGATAAATAACTCAGGTGATTATGTTAGATTGTATAGCATACGGGAGATTATCCTGGGTGGGCTGTAAAATAATCTGAAACTAATAATACAAATCACTTATTTCAAACAAAAATATTCAAATACTTACAATAACATGTTCCTCTAAGTGGATTACCAACGTAGCGATTTTCAGAGTCACATCTGTAGAAATACAAAAACACATTTACTATTAATGCAATTCAAAAGCCTCATATTTTTCTTCAAGCAAAAAAGTATTTAAACTCTATATTAAGACAGCTTTAAAACTATAAAATTAAATGAAAGTTTTAAAAGCAAGGTTTCAAAGGAATTAATTGTAAAAAGCCCAACTATGAGCATAAGCAACAATGAAATAAAAGGAAGAAAATAATCATACAAAAGACAAATAATTAGAGATGTGACAAAGCAGATGGGATAGAATTATGAGCATGGGGATATGGATTTTTTCTTAATAATGTGAGGAGAAATTGAAAGGATGTATAAAGATACAGAGGCCCTTTTTAGGTAGGGCAAGAAAGTTGAGGGAATTCATAAATCCACGTCATTTTCTTATTTGTGATATTCACTGAATATAAAGTAATTTTTCCCAGTTTCTCCCAATGAATCTGTACAAAAGAGACTTCTTACTTTAGAATATAGAAAAGTTTTCTCTAAGTCAACCAAACAAAATATAATGATATGAGTTAAATTCAGGCACTCAAACTATGAATTCATATAAGCAGTTTGTAAGAAACAAAGGAATATATACATTCATTCAAAATCATGGACATTAAATTACATCAAATAAATGAAAAATATGATTAGTTATAGCAATGGGAAGATAAAAGTATTTTCAAAATTTCTGAAGTTCACATTTTTCATTGTTTCCAAAATTAAGTTAAAAGGACTAATTAGTATCTAGCAAAGATACAGCTTGCTTTTGCATAGTGCTACTTTGTGAAACACCCTTCAAAATAAATTATTGCAAATGTATATACCAGTCTAGTTGTATAAAGTGACAATATTTGAATTCTATGTATAAGATTAAGGAGATGAGAAAGCCCTCCAGAAAATGTCTTTAATTTTAGTAAAGTTAATTAGAATAGAGGAATAATTTTAGTACATATATTAATACATTCATTAACACAATGTAGTAGTAATCAACAATAAAAAGAAATGAGCTATCACTATGAAAAGACAGGGTAGTATTAAATGCATATTGCTAGGTGAAAGAAGCCCATGTGAGAAAGCTACATACTGTATGATTCCAACTAGAATTCTAGACATTCTAGAAAAGGAAAAAATTATAGGGACAGTAAAAAGATCAGTGGTTGCAAGGGACTCAGTGGAAGGGAAGGAGGATGAAGCACATGGCATTTTAGGGCAATGAAACTTATCTGTATCATACTGTAATAGTGAATACATAACATAATGCATTTATCAAAACCCATAGAATGGTACAAGACAAATAGTAAACCCTAATAACAAATAGTAAACTTAAGTATGGACTTAAGTTAGTCATAATGAAGAAACTTTGGTTCATCAATTGTAACAAATATACCACACTAATGCCAGATGTTAATAATAGGATAAACTGTGTGCAGGAGGGAGAAGAGGTATATGGCAACTCTGTATGTTCCGCACAATTTTTCTGTATTCCTGAACGTGCTCAAGAAAATTAAAGCCTATTTTAAAAAATGAGATATGGAAAATATGGTGTTATTGGAGCTCTGAAAGAGAAGAGAGAGAGTGATGGAGAAGTTAACATTTGAGGAGTAATGACTGAAGTTTCTGAAACCTCAACCCTATAAATGAAAAACAAAAAATCATATCTAGGCGCATTAGGGTAAAACTGGCCTTTTTTTTTTTTCAGGAGGTCCCAGGAATTGAAGCCAGGACCTTGTACATTGAGAGCAGGTGCTCAACCACTAAGCTACATCCACTCCCCAGTTCTATATCTTTTAAAGAAGTTAGACAAGAAGTAAAACCATTCATACAGAGAAAAATTCAGGACCCATTGGCCACCTTGGTGAATACTATTTAATAAATGAGGACACAAAGAATTCTTAAACAGGACCTCAAAAAGTACTAGCATAGAAAAAAGATAATGTATTGAATTATATTAAAATTAAGATCTTTCTTCATTAAATGATATGCAAAACAGTGTGAAAACCCAAACCACAAAGTGATATTTACTACACTTATCACCAAAAAAAAATACTTGTATCAAGGATGAATAAAACATTGCTACAAATGAAGAAGTAAAAGAGAATCCAGTAGAAAAATCACAAGAAACTTCAAGGAACAGTACTTCATAAAAAGGAAATCCATTGGTAATTAAGCATATTAAAAAGTGATCAATCTCTTTAGTTATTAAGTGTTTTATAATACCAAGTGGAACATTAAGAACACACATACAGCCTTGTAAGAAATGAAATTTTACATAAACACTTTAAAAAGAGTTAATCTTCTTAAGTTAAAAATATGGGCAGCCATTAAATACCCAACAAAAAATGCATGCACTTGTGATCCAGGATATATATATACACACATACACTCATAAAAGCATTAGTTGTAATGATAAACAAGTTTTTTACCAAATATCCAGCAAAGGAGAATTAATAAACAAATAATTAATAATAAGTAAACAAAATAAATTAAACTACAGCACCGAAATGGATTAAATTACAGTACATGGATACGATAACTTGAATGAATCTCAAAACACATCTTCAAGATCTTGTAGTAGGCAATAGCTTCTTAAACCTTACACCCAAAGCATAAGCAACAAAAGGAAAAAGAGATAAATGGGACCTCCTCAAAATTAAACACTTTTGCACCTCAAAGAACTTTGTCAGAAGGGTAAAAAGGTAGCCAACTCAATGGGAGAAAATATTTGGCAATCACATATCTAATAAGGGTTTAATATTCATGATATAAAAAGAAATCATACAACTCAACAATAAAAACTACCTAATTAAAAATATATATATTAATCAAAACAGAATGGTGCTGGAAGGACAGTCAAATAAACCAATGGAATAGAATTGAGAGTTCAGAAATAAACCCACATATCTATGGCTAATTCATTTTTTCGAGGGTGCCAAGTCCACTCAATGAGGAAAGAATAGTCTTGTCAACAAATGGTGACAGCAAAACTGGATATTCACATGTAAAAGTATGAAAGTGGACCCCTTCTTTATACCATATATAGAAATTAACTTAATACTAAATCTAAAACCATGTAACTCAGAAGAAACATAGGGGAAATCTTCAGAAACTTGTATTAGGCAAATGGACTCTTAGATATGACACCAAAGGCACAAAGAAAAGATGGAAAAATTGAGCTCCAACAAAGTTAAAAACTTTGGAGAGTCAAAGGATATTATCAAGAAAGTAAAAAAAGAAAACCTAAAGAATAGAAGAAAATATTTGCAAATCATATATTTGATAAGGGTTTAATATCTAGAATATATAAAGAATTCCTACAACTCAACAATAAAAAGACAACTCAATTTATAAAATGGGAAAAAGGTTTGAATAGATATTTCTCCAAAGCACATGGCCAATAAGCACATGAAAAAATGCTCAACATCATTAGCTATTATGTAAATGCAAATGAAAACCACAATGGAATACTACTTCATACCCACTCTGGATAGCTATTATGTTAAAAACAAACTTACAGTTGTGGTGGTTTGAAGCTGTGTGTACCCCAGAAAGAAAAAACAAAAACAAAAAATAAAAAATACATGGTCTTAAACTTAATCCATTCCTGTGGGTGTGAACCCATTATAACTAGTTTTGATGAGATTACTTCAGTTAAGGTGTGGCCAACCTCAATCAGGGTGGGTCTTAATCTTATTACTGTAGTCCTTTGTAAGCAGAATGAAATTCAGACACACACACACAAAAGCTAGAAAGTAGCTGAACATCCACAGAACCTGGAAGAAAAGAGATAAAGCCACCCTGTGGCAAACTAAGGACCAAGGATCACCAGTAGCCAGCCCAGGATGCCCCACTATTCTTGGAGAAAGCATAGCCTTGATGATGCCTTGATTTGGAATTTTTTCCTAACCTTAACTGTGAGCAAATAAATTCCCATTGTTTAACTTGCCCATTTCATGGTATTTGCTTGAGCAGCCCAGGAAACTGAAACACAAATGTTGGCAAGGATGTGAAGAAATTGGAACTCTTGTACACTGCTGGAGGCTATGTAAAATGGTATAGTTGCTGTTGAAAAACAGTTTTGTGGTTCCTAAAAATGTTAAACATATAATTACCATATGACCCAGCAGTTGTATTCCTTGCTATATGCCTTGAAAATTGAAAGCAGAGACTCAAAGAGATACCTGTACATTATTGTTCATAACAGCATTATTAACAAGAGCCAAAAAGTAGAAACAACCCTAGAGTCCATTGACACATGAATGGGTAAACAAAAGGTCTATATAATACAATTGGATACTATTTAGTCATAAAAAAGGAATGTAGTTCTGATACATGAAATAACGTGGATGGACTTGAACACATTATGCCAAGTGAAACAAGCCAGATAAAAGAATAAATATTACATGATTACACTTACATAAAATAACTAGAATATACAAATTCATAAGAGACAGACAGTAGAGTATAGGTTATCAGGGATAGGGTGTATGGGGGAAGGGAACTGTGTTGTTATTGCTTAAATATTGAAGGATTTCTGTTTGGAGTAATGAAAGTTTTAGTAATGGAAGGTGATGATACTAATACATAATTACAAAAATAATGCCACTGAATTGTACACTTAAAAATGGTTTAAAAAGGGGGAGGATATGTGGCTCAAGCAGTTGAGCACCAGCCTCCCACACATGAGGTCCCAGATTCAGTTCCCAGTGCCTCCTAAAGAAGACAAACAACAAGCAGACAATGAGCAGACATCAAGCAAAAACAACGAAGGGAAAAAAATGAGCAGACAATGAGAAAAAACAACTAGCAGATGAGAATAAACAACAAGCAGACAATGAGAGAAAACATCGAGCAGACCACGAGAAAAAAATGAGCCAACATGAGACAAAACAAAATGAGCAGGGAGCGGATGTCACTCAAGCAGTTGAGTGACTGCCTCCCACATGGGAGGCTCCGAGGTCAGTTCCCAATGCCTCCTAAAGAAAAAAAGGCAACAAGCAGACAATGAGCAAAAACAATGAGCAGACAACAAGCACAAACACAAGCAAAAATAATGAGCAAACAGATGAGGAAGCCATCTGGGGCGGGGGGATGGTTAAAATGGCAAATATTATGTTCTATATTTGTTACCACAGTTTTTTAAAAAACTAACACTTGTCAATTGTTGGTATAATATAAAAGAATAGCCACAATTGTCTAAAAAGAAGTTAAAAAAAAAAACAACTCCCTTTTCCACCAACATATCTGCAAGGCAGATTTTCTTTACACAGTTTAAAATAGTATAGTGTCACAAAAGCATTTGTAAAAATGTGAAAGGATGAAATTCTTCTCACTATTTTTTGTATTGAAATATTTATTTATTCTTCACAAAAGAGTTATTTATTTTAACATAGAAGTTTATTCTGGGGAGCACAAATTCCAAAGTAGGGCCCACTGACTTTGGAGTTTGTGCTCCCCAGTGTGATAGAGTTGAACTCAGTTGTGTTTTCCTTACACATGGCTCTGTTACCCCTCTATTTGAACCTATGGTTAGTAATAGAGTTGATAGTTGTATGCCCAAGAGACTTAAATCTTTGGGCTGTCCATGTGCCATTTGGGCCCTTAATCTCAACATACTTGTAGCACCTACTCTCCAGTTCATTGGACTCATTCAGGACAACTAATAAGGAGATGATGACTGACAAAGACCATCTCAAGGAACATAGAGTCTGCAACTGCAAGCAAGAAAGTCCTATCCATCTGCCCTATGGGATCTAAGCCCCCTCTCAATTAAAGATGAAGTGGGCATCACCATCCCAGAATCCTCAGGATTGGGGAATGGATGATGGACTAGAGTAGACTTACAGTTGTTTTACTGTAGACTTGTGATTCTAGCAATGGAAGAACTTTTATCATGGAAGTGGAGGCAGTGGCTACTGGAGGTTCTGAGGGAAAAATGGGTGTAATTTGGGGGCATTTTCAGGACTTAGGAATTATCCTGAATGACACTGCAATGACGGATATAGGCCATTGTATATCTTGTAATAACTTGCAAAAATGTGCAGGAGAGTGTAAACTACAATGTAAAGTATAATCATTGCTTAGTGGCAATGCTCCAAGATGTGTTCAATTGTGGCAAATGTACCACACTAATGAAGGATGTTGTTGATGAGGGAAAATGTGGGAGGGCTAGGGAGCAGGGCATGTGGGAATCCCCTATATTTTGTGTGTAACATTTATGTAATCTAAGTTTCTTTAAAAAATAAAAAAATTATATATATATATATATATGTTTATAATTTAAGTTAAATATTTTTCAGTGTCTCATTTTAAATTTATAATACAGTAAATATTGATTGATATGAACCACATAAACAAAAGCTTTCTCAGATCCTCAATAATGAAGACTGTAAAGGAGTTCCAAGAATGAAAAGTTTCAGAAACACTGGCCTAGGGGTTTCGTTCAATTAGGACCGATCTGTAAATTTACTTACCAGCTTGAAGATCCCTGCATCATGGGGGTAGTGAAAATATTAACTGCTCACCCATGTGTGCAACTCTGTCTCAGGTTTTAAATTCTCCCAGGAGACTTTTATCCTACATGGAGACCTGGTCCCATTTTGATTTCTCAGGATTGTGTTTCTATTTATTCTTACACAAAGAGAGTAGTGTTCAGGTTTAATAATGGGTCTTGGTTTCAGCTTTGCACCTCACTGAGGTGCAGAACTATAATCCTCTGAGTCACCACAGCATCAGTTCAGAAGCATCCCACTCTGATTTTAACTTACATCTTTCTTCGTGGTCATTAGGGATTATTTCATTTATTTATCTCAAGCTCTACTATATATCTAAATTTTTAAAATTCAACTGTATCTATCATTTCTAGTGTTTTCTGGAGTGGGTCTACAGTAGCTGAATTTGTTCCCATGTAAATGACTTGCTTTCTTTTATTCACACACACATACACACACACACTCATGCACTCACACACAGAATAAGAACTTTGTACCCAATAGGAAATATTCATATATTTTAACACAAAAGGGACATAAATAAAAAGAAACTTACATATGATAATCAAAATCCAATTAATTCCAAGAAGAAAGAATTATATGGTCTGCATTATCTGATCACGGTGCAAAAAAAGCACCATTTCATCATTAAAATAAAAAAGTCAACCAAAAAATTTAACGTTTTTGAAATAAAAAAAGATTTTAAAAATAATTATTAGATTAAAAATTCAATCAAAATTGAAATTATTAATAATTTAGAGAATATTTTACATTAAAAATACAAATACAGACTGTATTAGTCAGCCAAAGGGGAGCTGATGCAAAGTACCAGAACTCTGTTAGCTTTTAAAAAGGGTATTTATTTGGGGTAGGCCCTAAAGAGTCCAACTCAAGGTGCCATAAGAGGTACTTTCTCACCCAAAGTCTGTTGCCACATGTTGATGCAAGATGGTGGGCAATATCTGTGAGGATTAAGGCTTCCTTCTTCCTCTTAAAGCTCTGTGGTCCCAGGTCCTTCCAATATCAACTGTAGGCTGGCATAAGACTCGTCTGTCTCCTGGGGCTCATTCTTCTCCAGGCTCAGCTGCTCTGTTCTCTCCACAAGGTCAGCTGTAGACTATTAGGCTCATCTCTCTTCCCGGGGCCATGTCTATGGCGCACTCTCTCTTCCTGCATATCTGCTTCTGTGTTCTTCTCCGTGTATTAACTTTCCTGTCTTTGATTGGGCATCCATTTATATATCCCACAGCTGTAGGCTAACTGTAGGAGGGGACTCAAATCAGGTTGCCCTAATGACATGATCAAATAAAAGCCCTAATCTTGAGTGAATAATGTAAAAGTGAAACTTCTGAGTCTAATACAATCTAATACATCCAAAGGAACAGACCAGTTTACAAACACAATCCAATATCTACTTTTGGGATTCATAAACAATACCAAACTGCCACACAAACTCAATAGTGATTATACTGAAAATTAGCACTGTCAGAACATGAGTATGTGAGGAATCAAATCAGTCTAAATTTTATGTAGTTCTTCCCCTAGGAGGGATAAAACAGTATTTGCTATATAAAGAAAATTAATTTTAATTAAATACTAAATTTGTATTAGAATTTGGAAAATTAAAAATAGAATAATATATATCGCAAATATTATTTTAAAGTTTTCACACAAATTTTCAGTAAGAAGAATAAAATTTGGGGGTGGGGGAGAGTATGGACGCAAAATGGCAAAGAAGGAAGTTTTACAGATTGCTCCCTCCATGAGAAAAAGAAATCAGCTGGAAGAAAGGAATTGCCATTGACTAGGTGGCAACCCTGGAACCAGAATGGACATTTAGAATAACTATAGGAATGCAGGTGAAGGGAGAGGCAGCCAAGAGTTTAGCTTTCATAAGTGAAGGTGAGAACCAGTGATAGCCCTGTATTAGTCAGCCAAAGGGGTGTTGATACAAAATACCAGAAATCTGTTGGCTTTTAAAAAGGGTATTTATTTGGGGTAGAAGCTTACAGTTACCAGGCCATAAGCATAAGTTACTTCCATTACCAAATTCTGTTGCCACGTGTTGGAGCAAGATGGCTGCCAATGTCTGCAAAGGTTCAGGCTTCCTCTTCCTCTTAAGGCTCTGTGGTCCCAGCTCCTTCTAATATCAGTTGTAGGCTGGCATAAGGCTCGTCTCTCTCCTGGGGCTCACTCTTCTCCGGACTCAGCTGCACTGTTCTCTCCACAAGGTCAGCCATAGACTATCAGGCTCTCTCTCTTCCCGGGGCCTCTGTCTTGTCTATGGAGCCGTCTCTAGTCCTCTGTGTTCTTCTCCTGTGTGTTTACTTCCCGGGGCTCCAGCATCAAAAGAATCCAACTCTCTCCTCTGCCGTGTGTTTTCTCTGTGAGTCCCCACCCCCTTGTTTACTGATAGGGCCCAATCAAAAGCCTTAGTCATTATTTAATCAAGTAAAAGTGAAACCTCTGAATCCAATACAATCTAATATGCCCAGAGGAACAGACCAGTTCACAAATATAATCCAATATCTACTTTTGGAATTCATAAACAATATCAAACTGCCACAAACCCCTATTCCTCGGCTCCAGGGCAGCAGCCATGGAAACAGCAGTGGTTATGGAAAGTCAGCCTGGATTCTGGGAGTGGCCAGCTAGAGCCAGGGTTGGAGATTAAGGTGAATCTGGGGCATCCCTGAGGACCAGCATCCTTCTGGGCAGCAGTGGCTCCCTGTCTTCCACCAGCATCCACCAGGATGTAAAAAGCTTATGTATCATCTTTGATAGGTTGTTCTTTGTCTTACATGTAGGGCCGTTTCTTGGTCTGGCAGAGCCCTGAGGTCCCAGCACAGATTCTTGCCTTGGTTTAAGCACTCTCAACAGCTTCAGGCCTCACACAAACATTTACCAGGATATAAAGCCAGTATACTTTTTGCGGTTAGCTCTCTCTCTCTCTCATCTAGTGGATCCCTGAGGGACCAGTGTACATGCTGGCCTTGGTTTCAGCCTTGACAGCAGTACCTTCCAGCTTCCATTGGCATCTACCTAGAGGCTTGGAGAGGCAATTTATCTTTTTTTAAAAGGCATTTGGTCTTTTTGTTGGTATTTATTTCTCTCTCTGTTTTACTTTTTCTCTCTCTTTTCTTTTTTCTTTTTCTTTTTCATTCCTTGTTCTTGGTCTGGCAGACTAAAAGTGAGGGAACAAGATTTCCAGAGTTACCATAACATAAGCTTCATAATGTCTTGTTTGCAACAAAAAGTTATAAAACATACAAGGAGATAGAAAAGTCTGGCCCAGCCACAGGAAGAAAAGTATTTGATGGAAATTCTCCAGAGAAAGCTCAGTCTCTGGAATACTGAAGATCTTATATCAACTCCCTTAAATAAGATTAATGAACTAAAGGGAAACATGGAGAAAGTACTAAAGGAAATCAGGAACTCAATATGTGAACAAAATGAGAATTTTAATAATGAGATAGAAATTATAAAGAAGATTCAAATGGAGATTCTGGAGCTAAAAAGTACAATAACTAAATGAAAATTTCAATAGAGGTGTTTAACATTAGAGGAGGCAGAAAACAGGATCAGTGAACTTGAAGATAAGACAATTGAATATGTCCAGTCTGAGAAGCTGTGGGATACCAACAAGCATATCTATATATGCATCATAGGAGTCTGCAAAAGAGAAGAGAGAGATAAAGGCACGGAAAAAAATATTTAAAGAAATAATGACTGAAAACTTCCCAAATCTGCTGAAAGACATGAATATACAAATCCAAGAAGATCAATGAATGCCAAACAGGATGAACCCAAGAAGAACTACACTGAGACACATTCCAATCAACCTGTCAAATGGCTAAGGACAAAGACAGAATCTTGAAAAGAGCAAGAAAGAAGTGACACATTGCATACAAGGAATCCTTACTAACACTAACATCCAGTTTCTCATTAGGAAACACGAAGGTCAGAAGGCAGTGGGATGACATATTTAAAGTGTGAAAGAAAAAAAAATCATTATCCAAAAATAATATATCCAGCAAAAGTCTCTTTCAAAAATGAGGGAGAAATTAAAATATTTCTGGATAAACAAAAGATGAGAATTTTCATTACCACTAGGCCTGTCTTACAAGAAATGCCAAGGACGTATTTCCTCATGTTAAAAGGAAAGGACACGGGGGCAGATTTGGCTCAAATGGTTGGGTGTCCATCTCCCATATGGAGGGACCTGGGTTTGATCCCAGGGACCTCCCAGTAAAAGGAAAGGACACTAGACAGTAACTCAAAGTTGTATGAAGAAATAAAGCTCCAATATAGGTAACTATATGGGTAAATACAAATGATAATATTACTGCATATTTCATTTGTAATGCTGTCATTTTCTTCTTAAATGGTGTGGCAGTTTGAGATTATTTTATGAATTCAAAAAAGAGGGAAGTGGGTGTGGCTCAGTGGATAGAGCCCCCATTTACCATATGGGAGGCCCGGGTTCACGTCCCGAGGCCTCCTTGTGAGGGCACACCGGCCTGAGTGGTGCGGTGGGCTGATGCAGCAACCTCACAGCAGGAAGCGGGTGTGGCGCAATGGATAGAGCACCCGTTTACCATATGAGAGGCCCCGGGTTCGCTTCCCGGAGCCTCCTTGTGAGGGCAGGCCGGCTCGCACGGCGCTGTGGGCTGATGCG